>VDFB02021203.1:0-80473 GCA_007258455.2 Sequoia sempervirens | reverse complement strand
TAAGAGAGGGAGAGGGGATAGAAGGGAGAGTCTTGAGAGAGAGAGAGGGAGGGAGTGGGAGAGAGATAGAGGGTAGAGGGTTTAAGGGTTTAAGAATTTAAGGGTTAAGGGTAGAGGGCTAAGGATAGAGTGGAGAGACATAGGAGTGAGTGAGAGAGAGAGAGACTTGAGAGAGGGAGAGGGGGTAGGAGGGAGAGACTTGAGAGAGATAGAGAGAATTAGGAGGGGGGAGGGAGAGGGGAAGAGGGGAAGGAAGGGGAGAGAGAGAGAGAGAGAGAGAGAGAGAGAGAGAGAGAGAGAGAGAGAGAGAGAGAGGTGCTAGGAAGGAGAGACTTGAAAGGAGGGAGGGAGGGAGTGGGAGAGAGATAGAGGAAGATAGGGTTAAGGGTAGAGGGTTTAAGGGTTAAGGGTTTAGGGTTTAAGGGTAGAGGGGAGAGACATAGAGGGATTGAGAGAGAGAGAGATACCTAAGAGAGGGAGAGGGGTGAAGGAAGATACTTGAGAGAGAAAGAGGTAGAGGGGTTAAGGGTAGAGGTAGAAGGTAGAATGCAGTGAGGGTTAAGGGCAGAGGGAGAGAGGGGAGAGAGATAGTGGTGAATGTGAGAGAGAGAGACCTTAGAGAGGGAGAGAGGGGAGTATGAGGGTGAGACTTGGAGAAAAAATGAGGGTGGAGGTAATGTAGATAGAGGGTAGAGGGTTTAAGGGTTTATAGTTTAAGGATAAGGTTTAGGGTTTAGGGGTTTAGGTATAGGGAGAGAGATAGAGGAGTAAGTGAGAGAGAGAGAGACCCAGAGAGGAGGAGGGGGTAGGAGGGAGAGTCTTGAGAGAGAGGGAGGGAGGGAGTGGGAGAGAGGTAGAGGGTAGAGGGTTTAAGGATGTAATGGTTAAGGGTAGAGGGCTAAGGGTAGAGTGGAGAGACATAGGAGTGAGTGAGTGAGAGAGAGGGAGAGAGAGGGAGAGAGAATTAGGAGGGGGAAGGGAGATGGGAAGCGGGGAAGAAGGGGAGAGAGAGAGGGGAAAGAGATAATATTTAAATATTTTATATATTAGTAATATATATACACATTAGCTAAAATATAGAAATAATATTTAAATATTGTACATAATAATATAATATATTATATATTATACATAATTCCGTAAGAGATTATCATAAATTGTATATTATATATTAAATTATAAACTATATTGTATATTATAAACTAGATATATTAAAATAAACTATATTGCATTTTTTAAATAATATATTATAAACTATGTTACAAACTTTAAAATCATATATAATATAAATCGGATATCCGATTCAAATTAGATATCCGGTTTGAATCAGATATCTTATTTGAATTAGATATTTGATATTTTTGACACAAACTTTATTGCCTAGCAATTAGCCTCAGGCTTGCTTTGGAATTTGGTTAGGACATGTCAATCCTAAGAATTCAACACAAAAAATGTGTTTAACAACTTACCTTGCTTTGCTAGACTTTGCCCATATGGCTGATGACTTTTTTTTTACCCAAAATTGATGAAACAATAAGGGTTTCCAAAGGAAATCTTCATGTTTCTACTAATATAGATTATACTTTACTTTGAATTTAATAAATAATTATTATTCATTTTCTATTTGAATTGCAATTAAAGTCCTGATTGATAGGCTAATTGAAAAACATTTATAGCTTTCAAACAATATCACATTTTTTCAATCCAAAACATGTGTCACATTTTATGCTTCGCATACTATAGGATTAAAAAAAAAATGGATTTCATAAAGTTTTGACCAAGTTAAGGTGGTCAAACATACGAGTTTTTATATTTTTAAAAAGTTGTATTAAAAAATTCATAATTAATTATTTACTTAGAAAAAAATTACAAAAAAATATGCATCACATCAGGACATGAGTCCTCTACTTATATCTAAAATCTTATAAAAAATAATTATCATTTTATTGTGGTTAGGGTGGTCAGACAGACACCTACTTCTTATTTTTTCCCTAAAATTTAAGTACTGCTGCATTGAAATTTCAAATTTTCACCAAATAGATTTTTTTTTTTAATAAACCTAGTAGTTTAGAAACTACATTCAATTTACTACATATTATATTCTTACATATTTTTGAAATAGTATAGATAAATTATTCAAATTTTTCCTTCAAGTTGCCTGAAGTTCTGATTTTTCTAAATTTTCATTGCTACTTAAGGGCTTGTTTTTTCATGATGATCATGCACATACTCGAGAGCATGGTTAGAAAAGAAGAAAAATTTAAGAAATCCCCCTAAAAAAAAGATATAAAATCCTAGAGAATATTTCATTTTTTAGGAAAAAATATTAATTTCTATTGGCAAATCTTTCCTTTAAAAAAAAAATAATAATAATTTTATTGGCGGTTGTTTTTACATCACTAAAATTTTGTACAATTTTGGAAAATATTAAAAATAATAGGAAAATGCATTAATATAATGGCGAATCCGTCCATTCTAAAAATAATTCTCATGAAAAAGTAGGGGCCTGAGGGTTGAAATTATCAATGGGTTTAATGGGTAGACTATAATATTTACTTTCCACCGTTATTTTAAAATATAATATAATGACCCTCATTCAAGGTAAAATGTACCCACAATTTGTAATTCTCATGGGGCTTGAAATTTCTTTTAGATTATTGATCTAATGGCCCTCATTGTACTCTACGAGGTTAAATGTACCTATAATCTATAATACTCATGACACCCAAAATTGTGGGCCCACAGATCATGGGTACATTTTACCTCATGGAATACAACAAGGGCTATTAGATTATATTATAAATTAATGATATAAAATAAAGATCAAAAATATGGTCCTAAAGAAACTAATAATTATGATATACTATTGGAGAATTAATATAGATTTCTACTATAATTTATAAAATTTAGGCGAATTTGATCTAATCATGTATCGAATATTGTGGCAATTTTTTTAGTTAAATTTTTTAATAAAATAAATTCTTTGACGATTTAAACAAGACAATAATATAATTTTTTTTTTTAAATGTGGCTTTTCAAGTCACATTATAACTCAAACTATTAGCCAATTTTGGATTCCTAAATTTCAACTATTAGCCAATTGGTGAATATTAGCCACTAAAAAAATCATTGTTCTAAAGCTTTGATAGGACATCTTGAAGCATAAAGACCAATCTTTCCACAATTGAAACATTTGAAAGGTAACTTGTACCTCTATATTTTCCAGTGTCCTTTTTCAATCTCCTCACAAATTTTTCTTCTACATTATCAACATCATCTGGATTTGATTCTTTATTCTTTTCAGCTTTGCCAACTTTAAAAGAAGTCTTATTCTTTGAATCACTTAGACCAAACTCTCTCAATTCAAAAGCAATTAAAGCACCAAAAAAATGATCTCTAGAGTACAAATTTGAATTTTGAGCTTCTTCAATGGTAGAAACTTTATGGCTATAAGATTTAGGAAAAGTTCTTAGTACCTTCTTTACCATTTCATCTTCTTCAAGTTTTCCACCAAGGCCTTTGATAGAATTGACAACTTCGTCCACTTTATACATGTAGCTCAAGTAATATCTTCATCCTCTGACATCAACAAGGTTTTAAATTTGATCTTTAGGTTCATTCATCTTAGTTTGTTTGACCTTTTCATCGCTTTCATAGATACTTTCCAGCTTCTTCCAGATCCCACTAGTATATTTAAGATTCATAACTTTTACAAGTTCAATATTAGAAAGACCACTCAAAAGAGAATACCTTGATTTTCCATTGTTCTCATAGGCCTTGATCTCATCATCAGTGCTTGAACCATTTGTAGGCACAATATATCAAGATTCAATAGACTTCCAAACCCAAAACCCTTGAAAAATAAGAAAGCATTCCATCCTAGTCTTTGAGAATGCATAATCTGATCCATTAAATAGAGAAGCTTCCTTCTTGTGTACCATCCCAAATCTACCTCAAGCAATTAATCTTTCTTCCAAGGAACCTTGCTCTAATACAAATTGTTGAATGCACAAGAAAACTGAGATGGGGGGTAAATCAGTTGTGCATTAGAACATCAAGACCCTCATTAACATTCACATATACATTAGTCCTTAAAAAATTATCAATCATTAAATATGTATCATGCATTAGAAGAATATAATTATGAGAAACAATAAAGCAAAAAAATCCATACAATTTAGAACACTAGATTTACATGAAAAAACCAAGAAGGGAAAAACCACGGTGAGGATTAGCTCACAATATAAAGTAATTGCAACATTGAATACAATAGGCTCACTACCCAAAAGAAAAGAAGGGACCATTGCTAATGGATTACTACCAAATTATAGAACAGAAGAAAGGAGATTCTTACAATGATAAATCCATCTCAAATCAACAAAAAAGTTCCACCACTACACCACTAGTACATTCACACTTTCTCTGAAGTATGTAGACTCCTTCTCACTACTTCTAGTAGTCTTAGTTGTTAAAGCTTGCACTGCACTTCACACTATCACACTTCACATTAAAATTCACATCCCCCACACTTCACACACACATACTTCATCAACTCAACACACACATATACCCATCTCAACCTTAAAAATAATTCACAAGGTTGGCTAGCACCTCAAACATATAAATTCAAATTAGGTTGGCACCAAAACATTCCCATGGTGGAGATGAATGAAGGTGGACCACATCACACCTTAACTTGGACCTAAATCCATACATATACACCATGCCATGCTTCCACAAACACCAAAGCATATTTGCCATCATTGTAAACACCCAAGATCGGTCAAACCTATGTTAACACCATTAACTACTTGAGTACACGCAACACCAAATTCAAGGATGAATCATATATCACACACAACACTTAAACACAATCTAGAATATTCCACAAACACCTTGAAATATAAAAAATTCCTTTGCAACAAATTTCTCCTAAAGAATGTACCCATTTTGTACAACCAATTAACCTTCCACATATTGTAACTCAAGAATCCAACCTTGCAGAGCACCAAACTTTAAAAAACTTAGAATCTTGAAGATAGATATGAGAAATGTAAGCATGCTCTCAGATCCACAAGACTAGAAACCACACTGCAAATAAATGTAGAGCAAAACCATTTCTCCCATATAATTTTGCTTTCACAGTTCACACACTAGTGAACACAAAATTCTCTACACAATGATATAGGACAAGAAAGTATGGATATAACACCTCTTAAGACTTGTGATCAATATACCCAAACCACATAATCATATATTCAACACAAAAGAAATATGGAGCAAAAAAAAGAACACTACTTTGCTACATTGAGCACTATTTACCATATCAAGTCTCTTTTTCTATTCATTTTTTCTCAAAAGAACTTTGAAACCAAGCATCATAAACACATTCTCATCATCTACAACACATTCTCATTACAGCCAAACCAATTGCAATACAACTCAACCACACACATTCTTACCAAGGCAACAATAGAGGTTGACACCAATGAGACTAATAATGACAACATATTACAACAAAAAAATATTATCCAAGGTTGACATCAATGCAACAAGAAAGATCTATTGACATCAATGACAACACAAATTACAAAAACTTCCAACAGTTGATGACATAATATTTGGAGGAAATGAAGGTATGTGCAAGAGGTTTGCAGAGGAAATGTAGAAATATTTTGAGATGTCAATGTGTGGGGAGATGAGTTTCTTCCTTGGTTACAAATCAATCAATCAAAGAAAGGTATATTCATATCAAAGTCTAAGTATGTTAAGGAAATATCAAAGAAGTTTGGAATAGAAGACTCTAAACTAGTATGTACTCCTATGGTTACTAGTTGTAAGTTGAGCAAGAATGATGAATCTCCTAAGAAAGATTAGAGAAATATAGATCAATGATTGGTGGACTGTTATACCTTACTACTACTAGACTGGATATCATGCATTCAATTTTTCTTGTGGCTAGATTTCAAGAAGATCCTAAAGAATCTCAGGCTGTAGTAGTGAAGAAGATATTCAGATATTTGAAGGGCACTCCAAACTATGGTTTGTGGTATCTTAAGGATGTTGAATTCTCTTTGAGTGCATACACAAATACATATTGGGAAGGATGTATAGATGATAGACGAAGTACAAGTGGTGGTGAGTGAACTTTCTTAGAACTAGGTTAGTTTCATGGTTGAGTAAGAAGCAGGATTCAATGTTATTATCTATTGTAGAGGCATAATATATTGTAATAGCATCATGTTGTACACAAGTGTTATGGATGAAGCAAACATTAAAGGATATAAAATTTTCACATGATGAACCTATATCTATCTTATTTGACAATACAAGTTCTATCAATATTTCAAAGAATCTAGTAATGCATTCAAGAACATAACATAACTCAATCTAGTATCACTTCTTGAGAGAGAAAGTTGTAGAGAATGAGGTGAAGTTGGAGTGTGTGCCTAATAAGGATCGTTTTTTTGATATTTTCACAAAGGCTCTTCCAAAAGATAGTTTTGAGTATCTTTGGTAGAAGTTAGGGGTTATTTCCCCTCCTTTCAACTAAATGCATAAGTGTGTACATTTTTGAAGGAAGCATTTCAAGGTATATTTTTGGTCTTGGACTAATGCTAAAGGCTACCTCTCATGGGGAGTAGGTAGCGGTTACTAGTTGGTGCAATTTGTTGCTCATATTTTGTGCCCCTAAGGGGGAGTGTGCAAAAAATTGTAGTAGAAAGAAAAATAAGTTGTTTGATGGTGTTTTCCTTTGAAATTTTGTCAAAGGAAGTAAGAGCCAAAAAATTCTATGCAAATAAGTAAAAGTGGAGAGAAAGTAGTTGCTAGTAGATATTTCCCTTTGTATTTTTATCAAAGGGGGAGAGAAAATGATGATATGGCCCTTTTACATTAATGTCAAAGGGGGAGAGAAATTTTGAAAAACATGGAGAGTTAGTGTAGAAATGTATATGGGGAGAGAGAGTTGCAACAAAAGAGAGAGAGTCGGTGTTGTAGGAGAAGTCCATGAAGAGAGTATGAAAGATTAAAGAGTTTTCCCAACTAGGGGAGTACTGCTTTTTGTAGAGTTTTTGTTGGTTTCTTTTGTTATTGATGGTTTTTCAGATAGAAGGTGTTGCCATCAATGACAAAGGGGGAGATTTTTTGAAGTTTGAGTTATTTGTGAGTTTTTTGGGTTTTTTCATTAATTTCAACCTATTGTATGAATAAAGTGTTGGAATGTTGTTGGTATTGATGTCAACACAATGTTTCTAGTGTTTTCATTGATGTATTAGTTTAGTATAGTTACATAAGTTGTTGTAAACCTGAAATGTGTGTGTTTGGGGAGATTGTTGGATGTGCTATAGTTGATGAGAAGTGTTGCAGATGATGTAAATGTGTTGTTGATGAAGTTAGTTCACTTGGATTCTAGGTTATTTTGAGAAAATTTAAATAAAAGAAAGTACAGTGTGACAAAGGTGTGGTTAGTGTTCTACTTTGCATTTCTAGGTGATCCCATGATAGTGGAACTTTACACTTTTTGGGACATCCTATTTTTTTCTAAAATCACATATTTTTAGAAAATATAATGGTTTAAGCATTGATAGGTTCCATTTAAAGGATTCTAATTGAAGAGGGTTAGATCAAACCCCCTATATAGAACCCCGCTAATTTTAAACCATACCTATAATGGAGTATCCTCTACACCTACCAAAATGTTGATAAAAAAAACTTTTGATTTATATTTTGGGGGATCAAATGAATTCATTTAAAATCTGTATTTTGTAAGTATGTAATCCTTATTATAAGCTTTCAAAAAAGTATAACTTTAACTATATTTAATTCAATTATTATATTTATTTTTTATTTCTTATGAATGTAGGCTTTCCACTAAAAATCAAGCTCTCTGCTCTACACATGTGGAAAAATAACATATTATAAAAAAAAATCTAAAAAAAATATATGCAATTGATATTGGTCTCCTTGATCCAATAAAAAAAATGAATTTCAATACATGCACAAAAGTTGTGTTAGCAAGTAAACCTATGTCTAAATTGTAACTAGTTTGACTTCAAAACTTAATTAAGGAAAAAATATTCAATAAGATACTATGAAACCAATTACATGCACTAGATATCATAGTTATAAATCTAAATTCGAAAAAATTGTAATTTTATCCTTCATAGAAAAAAAATTGTGTTAGTGTTATATATTTAGAATGTACAGACAAAATTTCACAAATCATCAGTTTGCATCATCTTCAAATTCCTCATGATTTAGCAACTATAGGTGCCCAAAAGTGAAGATTTAGTTAACAAAATTAGTTCAATGTCAATTTTGGCCAAAAAGTGTAAACCACTATTGTGGGATCACCCTTCTTCATCATTGAAGATATGTGCATGCAGTTTGGACATGTGATGATTAGAGGTGTTTAGAAGTTTTATATCTAGATCAGTTATAGGATCTGGATCATAGTACAGTGGAAGATGTGTTTGGAAATATGTCTATCTAGTGAAATAGGGTGTTTGGCAGAAATGAGATTGCTCTGCATTTGGGTATGTGCAGGGTCATGTTGGGCCAAAAAGTGGTGATATGATGGGTATGTGTAGGGTATGTGGCTAACGACTTTTTTTTTTACCCAAAATTAATGAAATGAAAAGGGTTTTTAAAGGAGATTCTTAGCTTTCCACCAATATAAATTATGCTTTACTTTGAATTTAATAAATAATTATTCTTCATTTTCTATTTGAATTACAACTAAAGTACTGATTGATAGGTTGATTGAAAAACATCTATAGCTTTCAAACAGTGTCACATTTTTTGAATCCAAAACATGTGTCACATTCTATGCTTTGCATACTATAAGATTAAAAACAGAAAAAATGAATTTCATGAAGTTTTGACCAAGTTAAGGTGGTCAAACATACGAGTTTTTATATTTTTTAAAAGTTGTCATAAAAATTCATAATTAATTATTTACTTGGAAACAAATTACAAAAATATGCATCACATCGAGACATGAGTCCTCTACTTATATCTAAAATCTTATAAAAAAATATTATCATTTTATTGTGGTTAGGGTGGTTAGACAAACACCTACTTCTTATTTCTTCCCTGAAATTTAAGTACTACTGCATTGAAATTTCAAATTTTCACCAAATAGATTTTTTTTTTAAAAATAATCATAGTAGTTTAGAAACTACATTCAATTTTCTACAGATTCTATTCTTATATATTTTTGAGATAATATAGATAACTTGTTCAAATTTTTACGTCAAGTTGCCTAACTCTGATTTTTCTGAATATTTCACCACTTAAGGGCCTGTTCTTTCCATGATGATCCTGCACATACTCATTTCTCTATAGTGAATTCTTTGGTGTTGCAGATTTGGGAATGTGCTTATATTGCTTGTGTCTACCTTCCCTTAAGGTTTCAAGTGTTGCTCAGTATTCTACAAGGTTGGTTAGTGAGTTGCATGTCTATGCCAACATGTCTAGTTGCATAGAATGAAGGTGTTCTTGAGTTTTAGGTGGTTGCAATAGTTGTGGCGAATATTCTAATGATGTGGAAAAATTTTAGATATTTTTGAGTATTGTTGTGTGGCCCATGAGATGTTTTTGAACTTGGAGAGGTGTGTTTAGTGTTGCTTGTTAGTGTTAGTATAGGTTTGGTTGATCTGGCATGCTAGTGCTAATTTTGGAGGTTGATTATTGTTTGTGGAAGTGTTGAGAAGTGTGTCAGTGTAGATTGGGTCCTAGTTAAGTTGTGGCATGGTCTTCCTTCACTTCTTTACACTGTAGAAGTTTTTTTTACTAACCTATTTGATGAGGTGCATACATTTAATTAAGGTGGACCTAATTGAGATTATTTTAGGTCACAGATGGCATAAATGCAAAGAGAGTTGTTGTTTGAATCAAGATTGCAGATTGTGTGATGTGAAAGATGTGAATGTGATCAAGTGTGTGGATCTGAGTGAGATCTTTAATGCTTATGACTTTTGGATGCATTGAATAGAAGGTGTCTACATTTTAGTTTGTTGAATGAGTTGTTTAAGCTTTAGTGGAACTATACCTTTAGTATTAGAGATATGCATTGTTAGCAATTTAAATTGGTAGTGAGCCACCCCTTTCTCTTATTCTTCTTTCTTCTAGATAGTGAGTTGTTGGGCAATGAGCCGCCAACAATGAGCCTTTCTTATTTTTTTGGGCAATGAGCCTAATTATATTTGGTGTTGCAATTCATATATTAGTGAACTAATCCTCACTATGGTTTTTCCCTTCTTGGGTTTTCCATGTAAATCTGGTGTTCCTATGTGCTTGGATGTGTCTGCATTACTGCTTTACATGTTTACTTTTTGTTACTACATGTTAAGGGTGTAATGGTTGATAAGGGTTTGAAAAGATAGTGAGTGGTTGAATTTTTTAAAGTATACAACTAATTCACCCCCCCTCTTAGTTGTCCTATGCATCTAACAAATGCAACTGTGGAAATCCCCTGGGCTTCTAGAACCCTTTTGGCAATGCCTTGCAATTTTTAATTCTCAGTAACTACAATATTATTAAGTTGGGCATTGTTTCTAGTGTTGGATATTTAGCACAATGTTTTTCTATTAAAAATTATTTCATCAAATTTAAGAAGACACATATCTAATTTGGAAGTGCAAAGCTACTCAAGAAAAGAAATTCAAGATTCTTCGTAGCTAACATCTTATGTGATAGAGGTAGAGGATTAAATTCATAATGACCACATGCAACCTTGTTTTGTATTGTCATATAACACATCTTCACAAACATGGAAAGGATCCCATCTTCTATAGTTTTCAATTTAGCCTCATGAAAAATATCTATGCACACTTCACAAAGGTTGACAAAATTGATAAAATATTCTAGCTTTAAGAATTCATTGCCTACAATTGATAGCTTTCATCCATCCAAGTGCTATACACATCTAATCTCAATACCTCTAAAGATACAAAATTCCATATTCCCTAAGCCATCCCTCAAACCTCTCCATATCAAGATGTTCTAGACAATTTATTTCACCAATCCAGTTAGGAAAACATTTTAGACTATCTCGCAATAGGAAATTTCAAGAAAGAAAAGAGTCTTTCTACTTATTACACATTTAGGTACCTCAATGATATTCCCCCCCCCCCCTTAAATTCAAAACTTTGAGGAGCTTTAAATTCTCAACAAAAGAAGATAATGACGAGATGTTAGTACCACTCAAGTCAAGAATGCACAGTACTCTAGCACCACTAAGTAAGACTGTTGGAATATTTTGAATGTCATTGTTTTGTGAGAAAGATAATGTGTGAAGACGTGATATAGATATGCCTTGTTATTTTCCATTATATCTAAATTGCTACCACCTATACTTTTCTTGATTGTTATCATGTATATAACTAGTTTCCTATTACATAATACATATATGTACATAAAAAACATAAAATTTTGTAGAGCATTATTCAACTCCATTACCAAATCTCAATACATTTATATTCCTATCTAATTATTTTTCAACCAAAGCTTTAAATTCCTTAAAACTAGAAAAAAAAATCTATATATAGATCTTGAGTAATCATAAAAAAATTATGACATAATAAAAAAAAAATTCTAATAGTATGATCATCCATTATCTACCAAAAAAATGCAAATTAATATTTATAAACATATTATTTTTCTACTGCTAATGGAAGGAAAACTAACTCTAATTTGTTTGCTAAACACACAGTGCTAACAAAAGTCAAACTCAATAGAAGAAGCAGATAAATATAAACTATATTTTTATCAATCAAGGTTAAAAAATCCATTTACCAAAGTGGATCAATATTTGGTGCCTCAAAACACATAATTATCAATTACATTAGTATAGTTACAAAAGGAAGTAGCTTCAATCATAAATAAAATCCCACAATAAGATCTCTTCACTAGCACCAAATTCCCTCTTACCACCTATTACTTCCATTCTTATCAAAAATTTAGATACACTCTAAAATAATTCATCTTAAACATAGAAATTATATTTTTCATATGACTTAGAACATTTAAAACATTGGTGAGAAATACTTTGTTCTCCAACCACTAAAACATAGTGTTACCTTCCCTTTACTAACAATCTAATATGAACTATTGTTAGCAAAGAACACCTTGCCACTATTATAAACTATATAAGATGAGAAACACTCATGATTAGGATACATGTGGTATGAGGAACTTGAATCAAAAATCCAAAAGCCATCACTAGTCAAGTTAGTAGAAACAAATACAGTATCACTAGCATCATCTCACAAGATTTCTTTGTGGAAGAAGCATCAATGTTGCTCTTATATTTTCATTCATTCATCATATATCTCCACTTTCTATAGTTCCAACACTTCCCTTTACTATTCTTTGGGGTTTTGGACCATACTTTAGATTTATTTTGTTTCCCTTTTGAATTGCATGTATCCTTAGGCCTCCCCTAAACATGTAATGCATCTTTCAAGAGCTCCTATCAATTTATTTTATTCTCATGTCTCCTCTAAGAAAAGAAACAATATAATAAAACTATGTTTTCAACCCTTCCAATAATATAATCAATTTTTTAAACATTTTAAAATTTACCTATTAAATTTTTTTTTAAATTATAAAAAATAATTTAATTTACCATATCTTTACCTAATCTAGTTTGAACACCTAAAGAAATAGATCTACCTACTATCCATACTTTTCTTCTTGAACAAGCAACAAAAATATAACATTTTTTCACAAACAAATCCTATGTCCATTATTAATCTAAAAGAAATATATTCTAAATAATTTCAAGAAAATAATCCTACCTCAAACTTAAAGTGATAGCCAAAATAATTCTAATCCACAACAATCCTTCAATTCTTTAAACAAAGTGATTATATATATTTTATTCAACCCTTAAGCTTTATAAGTCTCGAAATAAGAATACACATTAGAGTACATGCTTGCATTCATCAGAGGAATAAGAACACGAAATACCACAAAAAATAATAATATTTATTTTAATTATTATCTACTTTCTAAAATCTCTTTCATTTCTTGCACATGAATACGATTCTTTAATTCTTTTATTGAAAGTTAGTATAATATTATTGAGGAAAGAAGAATATAAATACAAGTGAATAAGAACACCATGCACAACCATAACTATGATCACTTTCTTGAAAACTAGAACTAATCCTTAAGATTTCATAACTTATTTTATTTCTTTCTCTAAAATTGCATAGTAATAATAGTGATAACAACTCTCCAAATCTGAAACAACTCTCCAACTCTCCAAATCAAACTACTTCTCTTATTTTAATACCTCTCCCTTTTCCTTCCAAAACCAAAGTTAAAACCTTAAAAAAATCTTATATTGGCTATAAAAAAACATTATATTTAAAATAATATATAATATTATATTCTTTATAAAACAAAATTATATTAAAATATCTTTATTATTCCTCATCCACATTCTTTTGAAAAAATCTAAATAAAAATAATATTATTTTCTAATTCTATATAATAAAACAATTCACTTCACAAAATTAAAGAAACTAATATTAGAAAATTATATTTTTTGATTAACAAAGAAGATAAACATAATAATTTATTTTCTAATATCTTTAAAATAAATTTGCACATGTAATAGATAAATTAACAAATTAAAATAATTAAATTATTCATTTTATCAACTATATCACTATTGGAAAATAAAGTTTACATTTAGTAAATTTAGAGTTTGCATTTAGTAAATTAGTTGCTAGGTTAGTTTTTAGTAATAAATTGATTAATTATTAGTTGTGGGAATTTGGGTGGTAATTCACGGAATGCAATACTTTTAAAAGCGTTTGCAATGCACATTGTAATGATCTCAAAGAAATATAAAATTTATTATTATTGTTTTATTTTCGTTCAACAATGGTTTAATCTGTGTAATTTTCTCTTTATTCTAACATTGGTACCAGAGCGCTCGCATATTCTATGCCTTTGAAATGTAGTCATTTTGACATTAACAAAGAAGGAATCAATATCAGCATAGAGGAGGAGGGAACTAGCATTTCTTGAAGATGGTTATTTGTAGTGGAAACATATAAATTGAGTATGCGATCAGAGGTATAATGGATGATTATATATGAAAATTTGTAAGAAACTAAAACTCATGTAAGGTGCAGATTTATTTATTTTTAAATAATAATTTGCAAATTCATTTTTAGTCCTTTTGATTCCACATTTTTCAATTTAAAGAATTGAGGAGCAGCATTTTACTGGGTGTGGGGAGAAAATGTTTGGTGAAAATTGCTAATGCAAAAATCTCTCATTCCAACCTCTGGTGAGTGGCAGCGTGGAAACAGGCAAACCTAATTTATTGGAATTTGCATTCAACCATTTTTTTAAAACATGTTGTAAAAAAGGCATTGAAATTAACTTGAGTGAAAGGAGGCATGCCTTTGGAAATAGGAAAAAATATCTATGATGGTGAAGGATCTTTCACTTTACATGTTTATATTTTATATGCAATCCATTTATAGCAAATTTGGAAGGAAGAATAATTCTTTTGAGTTCAAAGATTCAATACTTATAATTGATCATTTATATGTGTTGGTGGAGAATGCAATAAAGGTAAACAATTTTATTGTAATAGATGTATTATCACTTGAATTTGACATCCTTGTATATGCATACTTTTATGCATTTACTAATGATGGTGCATTTAGAAGCATAAATGACTAAGATCTAAAGGGTTCATATTGGAGGTTGGAGGAAATGGAGGCAGGAGGACAACTATCATCCTAAGTTAGCTTCTCACTCAAGGATGATATTTTGCATGAGAAGCAAATTTTGTTTCATCTCAAGTCCTTTCAGGAGCAAGATGGGGAATGCAGTGCATTGTTGGTCTGTGGATAGTTGAATCCACAAATAGATGATTGAGTATGTCTTGATCCATAATTTTGCAGGTGTGTTACTGTAGATAATGGAGTTAGTCTCGATTCACAGTTGGTTGGTAATCCAAACATTTATCCAAACATGAGGAGTTTAGATCAATGTTGATGTAGAGTTGGTAATCTAGACATTTATCACGACATGAGAAGTTTGGATCGATGTTGATGAAGAGTTGGTAATTCAGACAAGAGGATTTTGGATCAATGTTGATGAAGAGCTGGCAATCGAACATTTACCCAGACATGAGGATTTTGGGTTGATGCTCAAGACATTTTCCTAGACAAAGGAGTTTGGGCTTATGTTGATGCAAGGATGGCTAATCATATCATTTTCCTAAACCAGGAAGTTTAGGTTGATGCTGATACAAAATTTTGGTTTTCATTTTTGTGTTGTAAACCTTAAGGGGGGGATATGTAGGAATTTAAGGTTTATAGTTTACACTTTTAAATTTTGTTTTTGTTTTTATTATGTAAACTTTAAGGGGGGGTTGTTGGAAATTAAAGTTTACATTTAGTAAATTTAGAGTTTACATTTAGTAAATTAGTTGCTAGGTTAGTTTTTAGTAATAAATAAATTAATTGTTGGTTCTAGGAAGTTATTCCCATAAGAGAATTTGGGTGGTTATTCATGGGAATGTAATTTAGGGAATGCAATGCTTTTAAAAGCACTTGCAATGCACATTGTAATGATCCCGAAGAAATATAAAATTTACTAGTATTGTTTTATTCTTGTTCGACAATGGTTTAATCTGTGCAATTTTCTCTCTATTCTAACATAACACATACACTATCCAAACATTTAAAATGATATCTATTCAAATATATTTTTTCATTAGGCACATTCATAATATTAAAATATATTAGAAAATCATAAACTAGATATAAGAAATCTTTTATTATTATTTTTCTTAAATTCAAATGAAATATAATTATTAATTTTCAATTCTAAAATAAGAAAGTACACATTAAAAAACTATTTTAATTATAATAATTAAAATTTAAAATCTCATTGATTCTATATATAAAAGATATTAAAAATCGTAATTATCTAAATGGATAATTAAATTAATATAAATATAAGCATAAAATAAATAAATAGAATTTTCTCTACACACTCAAATAAATTAATCAAGCTATCAACTAATTTATTTTCAATTGATTATTTATTTTAATTTAATTATTTAATTATTATTTTCCACACCCTTTAATCATATTAGAATACTTCAACAAGATCTAGCTTGTCTTCCCTAATACATGTACATATCATACATCATAATCTTGTCACAAAACATAATAGTGTCACACATACCTTGGTAGCATCATTAAAAAATATAATTAATAATATAATCATCATTAATCAATTAAACATAGAAATTCAATCAAACATTAGACACAAATATGTTAAATCAACACTGAACTCGATATAGGTCAATAGAATAAATCCATTGTTACTACAAAATCAAAACATCATAGAATCACCAAGGAACTAGAAATGAGGGATTTTACATATTCTTAGTGGTTTTGGAATATCCTTATATTTATTTCATTTCCCTTTTGAAATTTATTAATCCTTAGGCCCTCCCTAAATATTTAATGCATTCTTCAAACCCTTATCTATGGATTTTCTCCTCATCGCTTCACTAAGTAAAGTACCAACAAGGACATCCATCTTCAAAGATCTTTATTGGAAACACTTAAAGGAATGATAATGTTTTCTAATATTTAGGTAAAGAATAAAGAAGAAATATATATTTATCCTCATCTTTTATCTTAACATCAAGAGAATCTAGTTCTGTCTTCAAATCAAAATAAAAGCATAAATATGCTCAAAACCAAGTATTTGTCCTTCAATTAAATTGAGTGAAGTTTTGTAATAAAATAAATTACATACAAGATCAAAAATTCCACAAATACTTTGTAATGATTGAGAGTAATAAAATCCACTTTAAGGGGGAAAACCTCCAAAATTCTCCAATAAGAACACAAAATTGTAATATGATGATAATAAACTAACCATAAATATATACCTTGGATGACACCTAGGTTTCCTTAGATGACTAACAATAACACCTAGTCTAACCTAAATTGTATTTAAATAATAATATAGCAATGGTCATATAACTTAGTTAAGAGTTAAGGTAGTCACAAAATAGATACTCATAACCCTATGCACACTATATTATTAAGGGTACAACATGATCCCTCTTCAAAGAATCAATATCCTCAAAGTTGATCAATTGTGGATTCTTCTACATGAGATATTCATCTTCCCATGTGGCATATTCACTAGAAAATTATTCCATTTAATGAGATATCAAGTGATTGTCCTAGTCCTCAACTTCTTTATGTGTGACTAGAAAATTAACTTTGGATCCTAGATGATTATTCCTTCTTCATCTAGCTTTGGTACTCCTATTGTGTAGGTATCTATCAACTAATCAACTTATTTAAATAGGAAACGTAGAAAAATATATGTACTTTTATTGTTGGAGGTAACTCAAGCTTGTAGGCTACACTAACTATCTTTTGCATAATATGGTATGGACCATAATATTTTGGTTAAAACTTTTTTTTTAATTTTTTAATTTATGTAATTTTTCTTATAAATTTTTTAATCTCATCAAAACTCAATCATTTGCTTCAGAACTCCTTTCACTATAGTGTTGGTCAACCTATTTTTTTATTTTTTTTTATGGCATGGTCAAATTCTACTTAAGTCCTAAAAGTACCTATTGTTGATGAGTTGTGCAATCTTCCATAGCATGAACTCTTGGTGTTAACTTTAGTGATATTGTGGTGGATGGTGAATGGTATCCATATAATACCATAAAAGGGGATTGTTTTGAAGAACTATGAAAGGAATTTTTATACCTCCCTTTTGCGGTGACCAATCCACCATTGAGATTGCTTATATGAAGTAAACTAATATACATAAATTTCCAAGAACTTATTGATGACGTTAGTGTCCATCTAACTAAAGATAGTACGAATATCTACAAGTGAAATGAGTATCCAAAAAATATATCAAATCTTTCATAAATTTATTGGTAAAGAGGACCATGATCACTAACAATAACCCTTGGGGTACCATGTAACTTTTATATGTTCTCCATAAGTTATTTTTCGACTATGCTTGTTATATAATCATATAGGATATTGCAATAAAATATGTATATTTGTTGGTATGATTCACCACTACCATTATGACACTCTTACCTTTATATCTTAGATGGTGTGTAATGAAATTCATGGAGATATCTTCCTACCACTAGTTAAGAATAACTAAGTGTTAAAAAAGATAAATTGTCTACACTATTTCCCCTTTATTTATTTGATATACCAAACATTCTACCATATTATTTTTAGCATGAGTATTAATCCCTTCCAACAAGAAATCTTGCTTGATTCAATGTTATATCTTCAAAATCTTACAAGGCTCCCAACTAGAGGACCATAGAGCTCTTCAAAAATATTTTTCTTGAGTGTGAAATAATTACATAGGTACAATACTTATTTTTACCATAAAGATTCTCCATTACAAAAAAAAAAATTATTTAAACAACTTGGATTATTTTACAACTATTGAATGAGGTTCCTTGTAGCAACATCATTCTGCCACTTTGCTTTGGTTGTTTCAAGCCAATATGCTTATAATATTAAAATAGCACACAATAATGCCTCATCCTTCTTGAATAGTACATCAACCATAATATTCTCCTTCCCTTTTATAAATGGTATCATTTTCATATTGAAACCTAGAAAAATGAAGTGGAGGAGTTATAATCTCTTTGGAAGATAGAACTAGGGTTTAAGACCTCTCCACTTATTTTCCTTATGTTTCACTCAAGGAAACCCTAGAGATCTCAATACAAGGATGGAATGAGGGAAAGATACTTGCAATAAGATTTCCTAGGGTATGACTAAAGACATCAAAGGAGTTCACCACCAAGCTAGGGCATGGAAAGACTAGGAATATAAAAGATATATGCAAAACCTAACTATATGACCTAGATTATGAAACTAAAATATAGAATAAAAGACTGAGAAAGTATAGAGGTGCACCTGGAAATTGGAGAGGCTTGAATGAAAACTAGAAATCTTAAAAATGTTTACTTTATTGCTCACTAGGACTCATATGCCAGATTGGGAAATTTAGTCCCAGTTTAGGGTTTTGGGCTGAAACCGAAATCTAGAACTGTTGAATCATGATCTACATAAAAAGTTTGAAAAATAGGTATGCTAGGACTCATATGCCACAAGTGGTGATTTAGTTCCAGTATTAGGGTTTCTCTAAAATTTTGATATCCTCTAGCTAGCTCTATCATAACTTCCCTCCTATCAAAACTCTAGTTCTAAAACACTGAATTCTGCCTTGTAGGTGACTTTCTATGATCTTGCAATGTGAATGACAACTTTACAACTTTGACAACTTTTCTCCAATCTTTCTCTTCAATGAATCTTCAACCTAAACCATCTAGATCTACAATCACACATCAAAGAGAGGGAAAAAAAAAATTGTTAGTGGATAGGCATTTGCCTTGGTCAAACCCTGTTTTGGTAATCAAACCTTGAAATGAAATGAAATGGAAAGGAGGAATGATGAATGAACAAATATGCAATGTTGCAACTCACCAAACCCTTAAATAAAAGGATGCAATCTTGTATGTAATGGATAGCATGAATTTGGATCTTGACTCTTGCTTGAATGATATGGATCTTGACTTGAATGCTTGCTTGAATCATAAGAACCTACATCACAAATGTTAGCTCAAAAACAAACATGATACATGATGACTTTGACATGATGCTCGATACTTGCATAGTGCTCCAAAATGCTTGATAATCACTCTTAAATGCTCTTGTAAACTCCTGTAAGTGCTCTTATGATAACTTGGTTACTTGTAAGCTTGCTAGGTGAAGAATATGTGAAATGATCTTGTATTTATACTTGTTTATGCCAAATTTCTTGAAATTACAATAGTACAAGCCGACATCAGATCTAGGAGAATAAAATCCTGCCAAGAATTTGAATTTAGATTAGGTCTAAGCTAAGTGGGACTCATACGCCAGTTGGGGCGTATGAGTCCCATTAGGCTAAGCTTGGGACACATTTTTCAAGAAAGGTTTAATTTTATGTTAAATTCATATCT
Source organism: Sequoia sempervirens (assembly GCA_007258455.2). Classification (NCBI taxonomy): domain Eukaryota; kingdom Viridiplantae; phylum Streptophyta; class Pinopsida; order Cupressales; family Cupressaceae; genus Sequoia; species Sequoia sempervirens. The sequence goes on along the minus strand of VDFB02021203.1, from coordinate 60,402 downwards.
AGGCCTCGAAACCTAGGTGAGATCCATATGCCCAAGGTGGTGTATGAGTCCCATATCACTAAATATGGTTCATACAATCCAAAATCATTGAATCATGATTATTCAATTGATATATTTCAAGATTATCCTTGGAAAGATGCATTAATTAAGACTTGTGGATGCAAAATAGGACCAAATAAGGCATAAAAAAGCCCAATTTTAGCAGAGAGGTTCCAAACAAGTGTTAAAATGTAAAGGAGTACATTTTTCTACACTACATTTATCCCCCACTTTAGTGAGAGGAGATTGCTTCATACTCACAGTAAAGTAGACAAACTCACATTAAGAGGGGTCCAAGTGTACCAACACTAGTGAGGCAGGATGACAACGATCACAAGGGTTACACAAGCCCTCAGGATCAAGATCCTATGGCAAACCAACATAGGCATAAAAGAACACACACATGCAAATGATGTGAGAATCAACAACAAGGCACAAACATGCACTACTAAAGACAAAAAGAAAGAAAGAAAGAAAAAAAGAAAAAGCAAAAGGAGAGTGGATCAATCTTCAACCATTTGTCCCACACATTGTGGATAAGATCTAAGTTGTTTGTCCAAAACGTTTACAAGTGGAACACGATGTCCACTGTGCAAACCAACGCATGCTTACAAGGGCTAATGGAACCTCAGGACATCCACTAGGTGATCCCCCAATGAGACACATATGCTGGTGATCCCACAATAATGGGTTACACTTTTTGGCCAAAATTGACATTGAAATCAATATTTTTCACCAAATCTTCACTTTCTTACACCTATAGCAACTAAACCATTAAGAATTTGAAGATGAATCAAACTAGTGATTTGTGAGATTTTGTGTGTACATGGATTCTAATTATATTTTAAAAAATAAAATAAAAAAATTGTGAATCCTTTTTTGTAATTTTTAATAACTTTGTTTTTTCTACTAGAAACAATATTTTTAAAAAGTGATGTTTACTTCAAATTGCATAACTTTTTTTATAGAAAGGATACAATTCTATTTTTTAAAATAAAAATTTGTCACACCAAAATCTGGTGCATGGATATTTTTTCATAATTTTTGGTTACATATTTTTTTGGACTAATTTTCCAAGTTGAAAAGTAATTATAATCTGGACAAAGGTGTACTTCTGACCGCATAACCTTTTTTGTATGCATTTGAATTAACTTATTCTTTTTTGTTTGAATAAGGATATCAATACCTAGTGCACATGTAATTTTTAGAATTATTTTCTCTATTTTCCTATTTTTTCGTATGTGTGAAACAAATAACTTGATGTTCATTGAAAATCCTACATTCACAAGAAATAAAAAATAAATATAATAATAAAATTAAATATATTTAAAATTATACTTTTTGGGAAGCTTATAATAAGGGCTACATACTTACAAAACATAAATTTTAAACGAATTCGTTTGATTGTTCAAAAGGTAAATCAAAAGTGGTTTTTTATCAGTATTTTGATAGGTATAGAGGAGACTCCATTATAGGTATGGTTTAAAACTAACTGGGTTCTATCCAAGGGGCTTTGATCTAAGGGGGTTTGATCAAACCTTCTTTAATTAAAATCATTTAAATAGAACCTTGAAAGGCTTAAATCTTTATATTTTCAAAAAATATGTGATTTCAAGCAAAAATCAGGATGTCCCAAAAAGTGTAACCCATATGTGGTCGGTATGCGCTCACACAGAAAAGAAAGTGGCTATGGGAAAGTCACATCTAAGTTCATCTCACATATGTACAAGCATACCAAAGCTATACCTCCTAATAAATTTTATAAGGTTCCACACAATAATGAAATTTGAGCTTCATGACACAAGAAAAGCTTTGTATGCTTGAAAATCATGAACAAACAAGATGGCTCCACAGGAAAGCAAAGTGTGTTATGAAAGGTGGCCATATAACCCAAACTACAAAAGAGTGTAAGAGCATGTTTAAAGGAGTTTTTCTTAGTTCATGTAAGGTCTTAACTTAGGGAACATTGTGCCTGATGTCTCCAAGAGAGGACCAATCAAAGAATAGAAGATCCACAACTTAGGGGATGCAGTGTGTCGCATCAAGCCACTAAGAGGAATATAATATGCTAAGAGAGATCACACTATTGAAGGACATCACACCCAATGTCAACACAGAGTGAAAGACACATCGCATGAAGTAAGAAGACTACACAATGAAACATGAATTGTAAAATGCAAGAGAATAATGTGAATGTATGCCCCTACTTTAAAGAAATTGCTAAACACCATGCTATGAGCAATTACTTTAAAGTTGGAAATAATAAATGCTAACAATAAAGAGGACATGAGAGCTTATTTGGAAATCCATATGTCACACATATGTTTCCAAATAAAGCTACATCATGAAAAGGAAGGAGGGGTTTCCCCCAAAGTGAAACTCCAAACACATGAGGGATCCATGGATTCAGGGTCAGTATGTCTTTGCTACAATGTTTTTAGAGAGCTTGGAACTATCATCATTCCCCAAATACTCATGGAACAAGAAGAATGGCATAAAGGTCTAGCAAAAACAAAGAAAATCTTTTTGGTCAACATGGAAGAGACATGAATTTCTCGACGCCTTTCATCATCCCTGAAAGGAAAACACAAGAAAAAGAAAAAGAACAAAGGAAATTTTTTTACAAGATAGAGAAGAATGTCACAAAGAGAGAGATACATCAAATAGAACAGTACGAGGTATCACAATACACACATGCAATCACACACAAAACATGAAAAATAAAATAATGCAAAAGACTAGTAAGGCACATGCGATTCAACCTATTAGCAGGTCGTTTGCATCCCAATCATGTTCATCGTATACATAAGGCAGACAACTAGCCAAAGGGACAATAGCAAGTGCCGAACTAGGGGTGTTACCAAGTTCAACACTCTTCCTAGGAGAATTATCATTTAAGCTCACAGAAGAGGAAAACAATGTATTTAATTCATTATGCACTTATTCATCAATTTTAGCAACCTCATCATCATCATCCAAGTTAATCACAACAGGAGGTTGAATGATAATTTTTAAAGAAGGATTTAGCTCCTATTGTTGCGGTATAGGATTTTTTTGTTGTGGCGAAGAGGGAGACTCATCGTGTATTAATGCTTCAGTCAAGTTTGGATGTTGATTTTCTTTATTTTTTTCTTCATTTAACCTTCAAGCAAGAGCACGACATCTACACCTACACTTTCTAGCATTTTTGTTTCTTTTACTATGATTTTCAAGTTGTGTAAATGTGTAAGAGCGGGTTTATTAACCATAGGTTTCTTTTCTACCCTAAGGGGAGGAACAAAACGAACCATGGAAGGTTGTTTGAAACCACTTTCTCTTTAGCTTTATAAACTTTCTTTATCTTAGGAGGCGTGACGGGATTTTTTTTATCTCTTTGTCTTTTATAGGAGATAGGAAAAGGATTTGTCTTAGGTTGGTCTTGGTTGTTTGGAATGTATTTAGGTTCAATCATGGTTTCATCAAGGATGGGAAGCTTAGTCATAGGTTGAGGCATGTTTCTAAGGGATATTTTTGCTATACATTTTGCCTTGAACTTTTGATAGGATTTGAAAAAGAATTCTTCTCGAGGTTTAATAGGTTCCATAGGCTTGGGCCAAAAGAAATCTAATGAAAAGTTCCCTCAGGAAGACAAAGGATTAAAACTACTATGGTGTATAGTGAAAATTTCATTGTCAAAGGGAAAATTTAAGCATTTATGTACAACCAAAGGAACAAATTCCATGGAGCGTAGCCATGGATAACCAAGCTTCACACGGAATTGGTCCGACGTCAAGATGATGGAGAATGAGACATCTAATATTTTTGGTCCGACTTGTAGAGGAAGGGTGATGGATCCCATTGTAAGACAAGTGAAACCATTATGCACTTTTATCCATGCTTTTGGTTTATCATATGTTTCTTGATAGAGTTCATGCACAAGCAAGAATTCTTTAGTGATCACATTTTCTCCATAGACGAGATCAATTAATATCCCATTAGTGGGATTGTCATTGATTTATCTAGTTATGTAAAGAGGACCATCAGGTGCATTTCTAATAATATATTTAGATGAGAAATAAATATCAAGAGGCTTTTTAGTTCGACACTTACGAGGTTGAGTTTCGACCAATGCAACCAAACCATCGATAGGATTTTATTCATTAGTATCTATAGGACCTTGTGTACTAGTATTCATGTTGTCATCATCCGTGTCAACATTCATCACATCATTCTTCGTAGTTTTACTAGCTTGGACAAATGAAATGTTATGATTCCGCATAGGGTTGGTAAAGATTTGAAAATTTTGGTTAGGAGAGGCAACAGACTTATTTCCTTGATCATTAACACCTCCAAGATGAAGTCAACTAGAATCAATGAGGCCTTGCACAGGATGTTTAAGATGCTTACAATGTTTAGTGTCGTGTCCATTTTGTCACTGATAATGGCAATAGGAATTTGATCTAAAGTTCAGAGGTAAAGGCTTATTAGCATTGAGATTTTTAACAAGAGGTAAAGTGATCATTTTCTATTCTAGAAGTTGTGACATTATACTATGTAGTGTATCGGGTAGGGTAATAAATTGTCTAGTTGGATCTCCAAATGTAAAAGGACTTGTTTTCTTTATAGCTTCCACATGGGTATCAATATGTTGAGTTGTTTGTTGAGGGGGATTAAGTTGAAGGAATCATTTATTTTGTTTCCTAAAAGGTTGATAATTGTTTTGGTTTGTGGATTCACACTTCTTAGGATGGCTAGAGGTGGGTTTTGTTTCATGATTGCTAATTGAATTTTGATAATCACAAAGGGTGGTAAACAAGTGTACGAAGGAAGGAAACCTCATCATGCTAAGATTATCATGTATCTTATTTTGCAAGTTCTTGATGAACATCTGTTGAAGGTGAGGATCGGGAATCTTTACATCAATTTGGGAATAAACTGATTGATAACGTGAAATAAAGTCAGTAACCTTTTCATCATCTTTTTTCTTACATCTCGTTAAATCAGCTAAAGTCATCTTAGGAGTCATGTGCACTTGGAAATGGTTTATCAAGGCCTCAACAAGTTCATTAAATGAACGAATTGAGTTGTTTGGTAGTGAGGAAAACCATTCTAAGGCAGTATCCTTTAAGGACCTAGGGAAAAGCTTAGCCAAAAGCTTATCCTTAAGAAAAAAATCACTACATAATGTGGTATAAGTGGAAACATGGTTAGAAGGATATCCTTTCCCCCCATATTTCTCAAACATAGGAATCTCTAGAGCTTGTGGTATTGGCATTCTCAATATCTCCAAAGATAAGGGAATGCTTTTGACATAGTATGTAGGTTGGCCATTTTGATTTTGATTTATGGTGGAAATTTTCTTTTGAACGGATGAAACATTTTAAAAAAATTGGTTTATGATGGCATTATTGGCTGTATTTTGAGATGGAGGTGAATATGGTGGAGGTGTATATGTGTTCGATGAGGAAGTGAATGGAATACTTATGGGAGGTAAAATGGTAGGAGATATCATGTAATGCCCCACCACAAAACTCTAGAGGACAACACTCAATAACACCTAAATATGAAACAAATTTTTTTTGAATGTAAAGTATTCACAAGATTGCAAAAGAGCAATAACTCAAATTCTAACCTAAGTCCTCTAAGGTCTGTGACTATGCTACTTGATTCCCATTAACTAACTAACAAGAACTACAAACCATTACATTAAATAAATTTTATCAACAATATGAATTTTATTTAATCATCACATATACAAGATCATCTAATATGAATTATCCATTTCATGCCAACAATATAATAACATCAAAGATCATTAAATTGACAATAAAATCCATTATATTTACCAATACAAGAGAGTTTAATATTAGTTACAATAATACATCATTACATCATTGTCTCCTTGAATCAGAGAGGAGAGTACATCAAAATTATAATACATGATACTATAGATTTATGGTACAATATAAGAACATGAATTATAATCCACAGGAACTGGAACTAGTGCAAAATTCTTCAAATCTAAGAGAAGTCACCACAAACATGCAAAAAGTGAGGGAACCCAATGGAGTACAAGGCACATTCCACCTGACCATGTGGAACCCTAAGGTCCACCCCCCAGGCTAGGAGATAGCACCTGGTCCCACACAAAAACAAGACAACCACAACTGACACAATAAGGCTAATAGAGAACAATTGTCATAATAACAACAACACATTACAAAGAACATACATTGCTACCAGAGGATAACACATATCAAAGGGAGAGAATACACGGGGAATACTAGTTTACAGAGGAGGGAGTGTCATCACATGGTCCTAACATGGGTTACCATGGCAGTCTCTCACTAGCCATCGAACCCCATCTATGGTTACCCAAGCAGTCTCTCACTAACCACCGGCCCCATAGGGTGACACATGTAGAACCAATCTTCCTTTCATGAGGACAAGGAAGTTAGTTTTGCCAACCAGGCCTTCTTGACCCATTCTTAGCCTAAATTAGCACTACAGGCATGGGTGAGCCATTCACTTCTCTTGATTAATGTGTAGACTACTATCCAACCCCCTAATTCATTTTAGGTTATCACTTAATTACAAAACTCCCACATGGGTTACCCTGGCGCCACTTTGTGCGTTGGCCCCCATTAAGAGCCACTTCCCCTACAACAACTAGAAAACCAAATAAAACCAAGAATGTAAAGTCATCATGCACATAATGGAAACCATGAGAGTACTAACCCCGAGCAAGGCATGAACCATCTCTCTCCCTACCACAATTGTGATAGAATTAAGAGTGCATGGTAGAAAACCCACATCGACACATTGCAAGCATTATATTAAACAATTCACGGCTCAACATGACACACTATCCCACATCCTCTGGAATAATTCCAATCCAATAAAAACCAAAGGGACTCCCATAAAGAACATTCACAACCAACTTCCCAACTTTCAAGAAATTTACACTATAAGACATAAACTCTCACTAACTATAATTTAAGGAATCTTCAAATCAACTATTACAAAAATAAGAGTACAACCAAACTAAGCATCATCAATTACATTCCATTAAATCAATATCACAATGATTTAATATAAGTTGATACAATGAAACCTTATCATCACTACTTCAAATTCATTACTTAATAAAATCTTTCAACTTTATTTGCATACTACTTTTCTTAAATTCTGAAGAGAAAACATTATATTATTATCTCTAATATAAAAGACATATACCAATATTCCCATACATACCTCAATATGTATATATTTATATATATATATATACCTATATTTGTATAAATATTTAATTATATCCAAATTTTGTTTGCAACCACTGCCATAAATAGACACAGATAATCATGTACACACACACACACACACACACACACACACACACACACACACACGCACGCACGCACGCATGCACGCACGCACACATGCACACACACACACACACACCCGCACACACACACACACGCACACACACACTCACGCACACACACACACACGCACACACGCACGCACACACACGCACACACACACGCACGCACACGCAGGGACACACACGCACGCACACGCCCGCACACGCACACACGCACACACGCACACACACACACACACACTTATAAACTAATTTGCATGCAAAACTAAACTAATTTGCATGCAAAAACTTAACTCGAATGAACTTACAACTAACAGTGAGATTGCTGATTTGCATGTAACGAAACCATAGAAGAGTGTTTATCGATTACTATATGAAAAAAAAAATGTTTTAACTCGAATGCAAGATAATAGAAGACTATCTTAAGCTTAAACTACAACATGCTAACCAAAATTCCAATGTAACTAGCTCCCCATTGTTGCACGCACTAGGCATAGAGAAATGTGAATTAAGCATGATTAACAGAGGCGGAACCTATATCGATTGCCAAACAAGGAGAATGATTCTCATCAGACATAGTTTCTCAGGAATAGGCATTGTTGGATTTGGAGAATAGAATTTGTAATAAGAAATTATATAACATATACACCAAACAAGATGGTGACATAAGGTTGTCCTTCAAAATTGACTTCATAGAATAGCATCAAACATTTCATAGATCTAAGCTAGTGCTGCCGATTTTAATACTAGACAAAAATTAAGAAAAGATCAAGATAGAATGTATGGCATAAAAAATATTTTTACTCAGCACTATATAATAAAAATCATAGACCTATCCCCTTCACATATCGACTTGCATATACTTTTTAAAAGTGAATATCAAATGCATAACAAGATGCCTCTTAAAATGTATCACAATTTACTCAATATTTTTGCACATGATTTGACCCAACCAAAAAGAGAAACGATAGTTTAAGCCATGAGGAAAGGTGTTTAATCTAAGATGGCAAGGCACCACTATGAATTTTTCCCAATTTACAGAGAAAATAGGGGTACGTATGCATAGCAAGACAGAGTATTGAATTCATAATAGCAAGATAGAGTATTGAATTTGGAATAGCGCTCATTCTAGCCACAAATTTAACCTTACAAGTAGCGATATAAGCAATCCTACACACTTCATTCATCGTATCTGCTAGCAAGGGATTCATGGAAAAATATAATGCACTAAGAGGATGATGTTATGTGGAGGAATGAAGGATTCTCAAATATGACCCCTCCACCTATATAAATTAAATTTGAGCCATCAATTGTACCATAGTGTAAGCACCGTGTGATTTTAGGCTCAGAAAGAGATAGGCATGAGCTTAAGATGACTGAAACATGGGGAAGTGTATACATTGAAAGGCATGCACACTTTTTTTAGTTATAACACACCAAAAATGGAGGTAGCAACAATTTATAGCATACCAACTCACTGTTCATACATGCAAGCAATTCATTAAACCGTCTATTTCTCAAAATCATAACACACAGAGTGTTGGGATAAATAAAAGACCACATTCCCATATGCGTTGCTGGGAGAACAAAACGTCCACTGCCAGCCAAGAATATTCATTGAATACCAGCCAAAATTTCAAACATACAATGTCTTACAAATTTTGATTATTACCGTTTAGCCACCTAAATGGATTGAAAGAATTCCACATAAAAGGAAATATGTAGGGAATAGTTCTCAAAGTATAGTTTCAACAAAACTACAAACGAAATGAGGCCTCAATGGCTGAATGCACTTATCAAACAAACACAATTCAATTTTCCAAGAAAGATTTAAAAGATTACCAAACCATGTAATTGCAAAATTACTCACTCAAAATTTAGCAAAGCTTCAAGCTTTTTTTTTAGCCAAACAATCATTCATTATTCATTTTCTCACCCAACAATAAAATTGAGAAGGAATTAATGGAACTTGGTTTAAACCATGTGCCACAACTGAAGATGCGATGCCAAGCTTCAAATTCTCAAGATTTCAGCTCGAGACCTTCCAAATTCCCCAACTCTACAAGCCCCAATTCCAAAACTTCCAAAACTCCAAGAAAACTTTCAAGAACCAACAATATTCATAGCAAAGTTGCAAGATTAGTTTTTTAGAAAAATAACAAAAAGCTCCCCCTTCTTTTGCAAGATAACTAATTTATTTATTATTTCACCCCAATCCATTGCTACATGCAACTTCTTTTCTTAAATTAAATTATTTGATTTCCTCGACAACTTCTTTCAACCAGTCATCATTATATATTAATAAATATCTTTATTTAGATACTCGCATTAAATCCACTTAGAATATTTAATTTATTAATTCTAACTTCCTTTTAATTCTATTGCACCACAATTTAATTAATATATTTATTTTAATATTTATTTATTAATTCATAATTTAATTTATTTAGACCAATTAAAAATATTAATAATATTTTATTTCTCAAAACTACAAATATATTAAAATATTTAGTTAGATTATCAAAATACGCGTCAACTACAATAATCTTTTATTTAATATAGAATCAATCGAAGCATCAATTAAGCAAATAATTCAAATGAACTGAATACCCAACAGTACCTGACCACAAAGTGAAACAAAAGGAAAAACAACAACATCGACAAACTAACTCGAACTAACCACACAAACAGGGAACGACAAATAGACACTCATCCTCATCAAGGATGATGGCTCAACATAGGGGAACACGATGTTATCTCTGAATCAACAATCTGCATTAGGTTTAAGGCACGCTCAAACCTGGCAGTTCAGGTGGAGTCGATGACTGGTACCTGCAACTTGTAGCAACCCACAGAGTCAAGCATGTACATAGACAAACAAGCAAACACACAGTGAAGGGAAAATCACAGCATCGCACAGCACTCGCAAGCGAGTGATGCGACCTTGTTCCCCTTCACCAATACATCAACATACAATAATCAATTACTAATCAACATGATATGAATAATCATTAAATAAACACATGATACACAAGGCAAGATTAATTTGAACATGAACCATTAAATCCATATACTAAACACAGTGTGATCCTAAAATATCAGTGATAAAGTATCATTAACTACATTATATCTATAAATCCATCATCAAACAAAATATCATAATGTCCAAATATAACCAAGTCACTATCATAAGTAGAAAGCAAATTGAGGGGTACTACATCCTCCCCCCAGAACCAGGCTTATTCCTGGAAGCCTGCAACAGATAAGAATGGGTCACATGGGCCCTTATTACAAAGAGGTTCACCTTTACCTTAACCATTTTCCTCATCTTCAGAAAGAGGACACTCCTCAGGGTCCTCGATAGAATTTACATCATTTTTCATAGAAGAGGAGGGTTGAGCTCGCAGAATCTCCTTTTCCTCCTTAGATAATAAGGGTGTGTTTTTCCCACACCCAAGAGGCCAATCCCTAATTGTGAAAGGTTTCTTATTCTTAGGATTTTTCCTCGGTTCCTCCATCTTCTTTCCCTTCTCCAGCTTAAGAGGAGTGAGGACTTGACCTAAAGTCTCATCATAAGGATCCCTCACCTGATTATTCTAGGGGCCCAGCTATTCCTCATGATTACCCTCATGGGAACTTTGAAGAGGGGTTTCCTGAAAATTAGCCCCACGACCACCACCATGACCTCTACCATGTCCCAAGCCTTGACCTCTATCTCTAGGCATTATCCTACATAGACACCACCAGAGGACAAGTTTCAGGGAATAAGGTGAGGATGAAAAAAGGGAAAAGCCAGAAGTTCAAGAATCTAAGCACCATATTCATGATTTTACATGCATTCACCACCTACACACATAACTTCACATCACAAAGCCATGCAAGGGTCCATAATGCATTCCCGATAGAAAGAATATCAGTGCATTGCACACTACACTAAAGGTCCTATCCTTTCCACTGATTTTATGCACTATTGGAAAAACACTAAGTTAAGGAAAAAAATCGGATTTCTATGCAAGGATGCCCAAAAGGGAAAGGCATAAACTCAAGAGTAAAACACTCAATAACACCTAAATAAGGAATAATTTTTATTTTTTAAAGTACAGTATTCAAAAGATTGCAAAAAAACAATAACTCAAATTCTAACCTAAGTCCTCTAAGGTTTGTGACTATGCTACTTGATTCCCATTAACTAACTAACAAGAACTGCAAACCATTATATTAAATAAATTTTATCAACATTATTAATTTCCTTTAATCATCACATATACAAGATCAACTAATATGAATTATCCATTTCATGCCAACAATATAATAACATCAAAGATCAATAAATTGATAATAACATCCATTATATTTACCAATACATGAGAGAGTTTACAATTAGTTACAATAATACGTCATTACATCATTGTCCCCTTGAATGAGAGAGAAGAGTAAATCAGAAGTATAATACATGATACTATAGATTTATGGTACAATATAAGAACATGAATTATAATCCATAGGAACTGGAACTAGTGCAAAAGTCTTCAAATCCAAGAGAAGTCACCGTGAACACAAATAAAGTGAGGGATCCTAGTGGAGTACAAGGCACATTCCACTCAACCATGTGGAACCCTAAGGTCCACCCCCCGTGCTAGGAGATATCACCTAGTCCCACACAACAAAGCTAATAGAGAACAACTAGACCATAACAACAACAACAACACATCACAAAGAACATACATTGAGCTTCTAGAGGATAACACATATCAAAGGGAGAGAATACACATGGAATACTAGTTTGTAGAGGAGGGAGTTTCATCACATGGTCCTAAAATGGGTTACCCTAGCAGTCTCTCACTAGCCGTCGGCCCCCATCTATGGTTACCCATGTAGTCTCTCACTAGTTTTCGGCCACATAAGGTGACACATGTGGAACCAATCTTCCTTTCATGAGGAAAAGGAAGTTGGTTTTGCCAACCAGGCCTTCTCGACCCATCCTTAACCTAAATGAGCACTACAAGCATGGGTGAGGCATTCACTTATCTTGATTAATGTGTAGACTACTATCCAACCCCCTAATTCATTTTAGGTTATCACTTAATTACAAAACTCCCACATGGGTTACCCTGGTGCCACTTTGTGCGCCAACCCCCATTAAAAGCCACTCCCCCTACAACTAGAAAACCAAATAAAACCAAAAATGTAAAGTCATCATGCACATAATGGAAACCATAAGAGTACTAACACCGAGCAAGGCATGAACCATCTTACTCCCTAACACAACTGTCATACAATTAAGAGTGCATGGTAGAAGACCCACATCGACACATTGCAAGCATTATATTAAACAATTCATGGCTCAACATGACATACTATCCCACATCCTCTAGAATAATTTCAATCCAATAAACACCAAAGGGACTCCCATAAAGAACATTCACAACCAACTTCCCAACTTTCAAGAAATTTACTCTATAAGACATAAACTCTCAATAATTATAATTTAAGGAATCTTCAAATCAACTATTACAAAAATCTGAGTACAACCAAACTAAGCATCATCAATTACATTCCATTAAATCAATATCACAATGATTTAATATAAGTTGATACAATGAAACCTTATCATCACTACTTCAAATTCATTACTTAATAAAATATTTCAACTTTATTTGCATACTACTTTTCTTAAATTTTGAAGAGAAAACATTATATTGTTATCTCTAATATAAAATATATATACTAATATGCACATACATACCTATATATGTATATATATATACCTATATTTGTATAAATATTTAATTATATCCAAATTTTGTTTACAACCACTATTTAACAATACCGGCATAAATAGACACAGATAATCGTGTATATATACATACATCTACAAACACACACACACACACACACACACACACACACACACACACACACACACACATATATATATACTCGTATAAACTAATTCACATGCCAAACTTAACTCGAATGAACTTACAACTAATAGTGAGTTCACTGATTTGCATGTAACGAAACCATAGATGATCCGGTGGACATTTTTTAGTGAAAATTGAAGTGTCTCATTTATCTCCAGAATCTGCACCATCAGAAAGAGCTTAGCGTCCTGATTCCAACGCAACTTGAACGGAGTGAAAAGGAGTCTGTTTGTGCGAGTTATAGCCAGTCAAACCTTTGGTCAAACTGGGATCAGAGGGCGTCCAAGAAGCGAAAAAAATGATGTCGTCAAAAGTTGTCGAAGTTGGCATCATCGCGAAGGGCTCGTCGAGACAATTCCGACGGCGTTTGTTTCGTCGAAATCCGACATCGTATGCTCAAGATACAGCTGGTCAAAGTTTCAGGTTGACTTGGTAAACTGGAAGGTACAGTGATGACGTTAGCATCCGTACATGATGACGTTAGCATATGTGCAAATCAAAATGGACCAATTTGCGGTTGACACGTGTCATCCGTACGATGACGTCAGCATCCACGTGGCAGCATAGTCATCGGTCCAGTCAGCAGTTCGTACCCTAGTCAGCAGGCCACGTCATCGTCTAGTCAGCAGGCCACGTCAGCGTGACACGTCAGCTTCCACATCAGCATCCAGTTGGCAGACACGTCAGCTCTGTCGTCGAATCAGGTTTTGCCACGTGGCACCTCCTCGGCATGCCACGTGGCCTATATCTTTGTCTGGCGGGTTTGTTTGTTTGTTTTGTTAAAAGGGTTTGTTAGAGGGTTTCGAACCCTTAACCTCCTCTTCACCGCGAAAACCTCCTACCAACTCGGCTAAGAATGCGGACTTAACTACTTCCGGTGGAAAGTTTGTTTTGTTATGGTCTTTTTTTTTGTAAAGGGTGAAAAGGGAACCGACGGCCGGGAGTGGAACCCGGAACCGCCGGGTTCCCAAAACAATTAGCCACCACTGAGCCATCGCGTGGGTTGTGAATATATGTGGCAGCTGTTTTGTTTTGTTAAGTCAGTAAAACCGAATGCCCTTTAATTTAAACAATTCCCCTCCTAATTTAAAAATAAAACAAACTATAATCCTTTTAAAGGATTAAATCCAAATTGTCAAAACAACATAAGCCCGAGAATGAAACAACAAAGGGCTTAAATTTATTTTTTTGGATTTATTAAAGATTTATTATGTAAAATAGGGGGATTTAGTGATTTGAAATATGTAAAAATGGGAGATTTATAAAGATTTTTATGTATTTTGGAGAGATAAGGAATATTTTGTAAATCAATTGGTTAGTAACCAATTTGATTCTTTTTCTTGTATAAAAAAGGGGTGTGAGGTGAGAGTGGATTAAGTTTTTTTTTAGGTGATGAAGTCTTGACGCTGAGGCAACACGAAAGAGAGATGTTGGAGTTTTTTTCAAGCCATTGTTGTATGTCGGAGCCCTGTTATGCTGCCGAACTGATGGTCTTGGTGCATCATTTGTAATTGATTTTGGAGTTAATCGGATCGGTCTCTCTATTGGAGTGGACCCGGAGACGTAGTCACGTTTGTGACGAACTCCGTTATCAACTGTTTGCACTTCTCTTCTTCTCTCTTTCTTTCTCTCATTTCCTTCCTTTCAGTTATAATCACCTTGTTATTTCTTTCATTTGTTATTTCCATAAGTTAATTTTGATTTAATTAACTTGGAATAAACATTGTAAAAGCATTGTAAATGTTAAGCATTTAAATACTGCAATCTAGTCTAGATCCTATACAGATCAATAGAAGAGCATTTATCGATTACTATATGAAAATAAATGTTTTAACTCAAATGTAAGACAATAGAAGACTATCTTAAGCTTAAACTACAACATGCTAACCAAAATTCCAATGTAACTAACTCTCCATTGTTACACAGGCTAAGCATAGAGCAATGTGAATCAAACATGATTAACAGAGGTAAAACCTATATCGATTGCATGGCAGGGAGAATGATTCTTATCAGACACAATTTCTCAGGAATACGCATTGCTGGATTTGGACAATAGAATTTGTAATAAGATTATAGAACAAAGATGCCAAAAAAGCTAGTGACATAAGGCTGACCTTCGAAATTGAATTCATAAAACAACATCAAACATTCATAGATCTAAGCTAGTATTGTTGATTTTAATACTAGACAAAAATTAAGAAAAGATCAAGACAAAATGTATGGCATATAAAATATATGGCTCAGCACTATACAATAATAATCATAGACCTCCCCCCTTCGCATATCGACCTGCATATACTTGTCTAAAGCAAATATTGAATGCATAAAAAGACGCCTCTTAAAATATATCACAATTAACTCAATATTTTTGTACATGATTTGACCCAACCAAAAAGTGAAACGATGGTTTAAGCCATGAGGAAAGGTGTTTAATCTAATATTGCATGGTGCTAATATTAATTTTTCACAATTTATAGAGAAAATAGGGGTACGCATGCATAGAAAAACAGAGTATTGAATTCAGAATAGTAAGATAGAGTATTGAATTTGGAATAGCACTCATTCTAGCCACAAATTTAACCTTACAAGAAATGATATAAGCAATCCTCCACACTCCATTCATCCTATCTACTAGCAAGGGATGCATGGAAAAATATAATGCACTAAGAGGATGACATTTTGTGGAGGAATGACAAATTCTCAAATATGACTCCTCCACCTATATCAATTAAATTTGAGCCATCGATTGTATCAGAGCGTAAGTACCACGTGATTCTAGGCTCAAAAAGAGATAGGCACAAGCTTAAGATGACTGAAACGCGGGGAAGTGTATACATTGAATGGCACACACACTTTTTTTAGTTGTAACACACCAAAAATAGAGGTAGCAACAATTTACAACATACCAACTCACTGTTCATACATGCAAGCAATTCATTAAACCATCTATTTCCCAAAATTGTAACACACAGAGCATTGGGATACATAAAATACCACATTCCCATATGTGCTACTGGGAGAACAAAGTGTCTGCTGCTAGCCAAGAATATTCATTGAATACTAGCCAAAATTTCAAACATATAATGCCTTACAAATGTCGATTATTACCGTTTAGCCACCTAAATGGATTAAAATAATTCCACATAAAAGGAAATACACAGGGAATAGTTCTCAAAGTACAACTTCGACAAAACTACAAATGAAGTTCAAGACCTCAATGGCTCAATGCACTTATCAAACAAGCACAATTCAATTTTCCAAGAAAGATTTAAAAGATTACCAAACCATGTAATTGCAAAATTACTCACTTAGAATTTAGCAAAGCTTTTCTTTGTTTTTAGCCAAACAATCATTCATTATTCGTTTTCTCACCCAACAATAAAATTGAGAAGGAATTAATGGAACCTGGTTTAAACCGTGTGCCACAACTAAAGATGCAATGCCAAGCTTCAAATTCTCAAGATTTCAGCTCCAGTCCTTCCAAATTCCCCAACTCTACAAGCCCCAATTCCAAAACTCCAAGAAAACTTTCAAGAACCAACAATATTCATGGCAGAGTTGTAAGATTATTTTTTTTAGAAAAATAACAAAAAGCTCCTCCCTTCTTTTACAAGATAACTAATTTATTTTTGATTTCCCCGACAATTTCTTTCAACCACTCATCATTATATATTAATAAAATATCTTTATTTAGTTACTCCCAATAAATCCACTTAGAATATTTAATTTATTAATTCTAACTTCCTTTTAATTCTATTGCACCACAATTTAATTAATATATTTATTTTAATATTTCTTTATTAATTCATAATTTAATTTATTTAAACCAATTAAAAATATTAATAATATTTTATTTCTCAAAACTATAAATATATTAAAATATTTAGTTAGATTATCAAAATACCTATCAACTACAATAATCTTTTATTTAATATAAAATCAATCAAACATCAATCAAGAAAATAACTCAAATGAATTGAATACCCAATAGTACCTGACCGCAAAGCGAAATGGAAGGAAAAATTACAACATCGACAAACCAACTTGAACTAACCACACAAACATGGAATAAAAAACAAACACTCATCCTCGTCAAGGATGATGGCTCAACATAGGGGAACCGAATGCTATCTCTAAATCAACAATCTCCATTGGGTTTAAGGCACACTCAAACCTGGAAATTCAGGTGGAGTCAATGCCTGGTACCTGCAACCTGCAACAACCCACACAATCGAGCATGTACATAGATAAACAAGCAAACACACCATGAAGGGAAAATCACAGCGTCGCAGGGAACTCGCAAACGAGTGATGCGACCCTGTTCCCCTTCACCAATACATAAACACACGATAATCAATTACTAATCAACATGATATGAATAATCATCAAATAAACACATGATACACAAGACACGATTAATCTACATGAACCATTAAATCCATATACTAAACACAGTATGAGCCTAAAATATCAGTGATAAAGTATCATCAACTACATCATAACTATAAATCCATCATCAAACAAAATATCATAATGTCCAAATACAACCAAGTCACTATTAGAAGCAGAAAGAAAACTGAGGGGCACTACATATACATGCGATGCCACAAAGGTACTAGGATTACTAGTGGAAATACCCAAGGTAGGAAATATATTACTAGTAGGTTGCATCGTTGTTGTAACTTGAGGATTGGTGTAGGTAGGAATAGAGGCAATGGTTGTAGGAGGAGTTTGAGTTCCTCCTTGACTTTGGACATTGTTCAAAGGTAAAGCATAACTAGTTGTTGAGGTAAGATGTTTTCCAAAAATTTGAACTATGTTACACACAAGTTCTATTCCTTCTTCACTTTCAATCATGTGATGTATATTATCTATGGTAGGGATAGCAGTGGTTGAAATGTTTTCAATACTCAGTTGGTTTGTAGGTTTGCTAAGTCTTCATGGATTTGGACTATGTTTTCTTGTGAAATACTAGCAACCATTGTTTCAACATTTGTCACACTACTTAAAGGAAAAGAGTTGTTAAGGGCATGGTCCATACCCAGTGAACTAGTTTGAACACTAGTAGTGAAAGAGCTAGATAACCCAAGATCCATGATGATTGTGCTATCATCAGATGACATGAGTCTCAAACTACGTCTCACTATAGTATTAGCAATAGGACACCAGGTTGTAAAGTTCATGCAAGGGGCAATCAAGCAAATGCAAGATGCAACTAACACAAGATTAATGCTATTATATAATTCTAATTCAAATGAAATTAAGCTAGATGCAATGAAATGAATGAAACAGAAACTATGCAAACTAAAACAAAAATGTAATAACAACAAACTAAAACACAGAAACAAAGTTTTTAATGTTGTGAAATGTAGTTTAAAATATTAAACGGGACTAAATCGCCTAGGGGGGCCTATGATTCCCAATCAAGGTTTTTCAAGGAGTCAAATAGTGAATAACAGTCACCACAAAATACCCATAAACCAAGAAAAACCACCTCTACTGAGACCAAATCTCCCAGAGGGGCGTATGACTCCTAGATTAGGGTTTTTCCACAAATTTAAAAAAAAATTGAGTGAATGTTCAGTTTTCTAGTTTGAATGATGTCTAGACTAAGTACAATTACAGACTTCAATTGAATTTCAATGACAAAAGAGGAAAAAATGCAATCTATATGCAATTTCACCAATGCAATATTTAGAAACCCTAGATGCAGACTAACACAAAACCTAATGCAAACTTAATGTAAGCTAGATCTAGGACTATGATGCACTCCTAATTAGAAAATAAGGTGTTCTAAAGACTAGGTTCACCAAAACGAGACCTAGAAAAAAGAAGTGGGGGAGTTCTAATCTCTTTAGAAGATAAAACTAGGGTTTAAGACCTATCCACTTATTTTCCTTATGTTTCACTCAAGGAAACCCTTGAGATCTCAATCCAAGGATGGAATGAGAAAGTATAGAGGTGCACCTAGAAAATACAGAATAAAAGACTAAGAAAGTATAGAGGTGCACCTGGAAACTGAAGAGGCTTGAATGAAGACTAGAAATCTTGAAAATTTTGACTTTAATTCTCACTGGGACTCATATTCTAGGTTGGATGATTTAGTCCTAGTTTAGGGTTTTGGGCCAAAACCAAAATCTAGAACTACTAAATCAGGGTCTACAGAAAAAGTGAAAAATAGGTATGTTGGGACTCATACACCATAAGTGGTGATTTAGTCACAATATTAGGGTTGCTCCAAAATTCTGATATCCTCTAGTGCTCTGTTGTAACTTTCCTCCTATCAAATCTCTAGTTCTAAAACATTAAATTATACCCTATAGGTGATTTTCTGTGATCTTGCAGTGTGAATGACAACTTTGGCAACTTTTCTCCAATATTGCTCTTCAATGAATCTTCAACCTAAACCATCTAGATTTGCAATCACACATCAAAGAGAGGGGAAATTTTTTTTTTGTTAGTGGATAGGGGTTTCCCTTGGTCAAACCCCATTTTGGTAATCAAACCTTGAAATGAAATGAAATAGAAAGGAGGAATGATGAATGAACAAATATGCAATGTTGCAACTCACCAAATCCTTGAGAAAAAGGCTACAATCTTGTATGTAATGGCTAGCATGAATTTGGATCTTGAATCTTGCTTGAATGATATGGATCTTGACTTGAATGCTTGCTTGAATCATAAGAACCTACATCACAAATGTTAGCTCAAAAACAAACATGATGCATGATGACTTTGACATGATGCTTGATATTTGCATAGTGCTCCAAAATGCTTGATAATCACTCTTGAATGCTCTTGTAAAATATTGTAACTTCTCTTATGATAACTTGGTGACTTGTAAGCTTGCTAGGTGAAGAATATGTAAAAAGACCTTGTATTTATACTTGTTTATGCCAAATTTCTTGAAATTACAACACTATAAGCCAAAGATCTAGGAGTATAAGATCCCTCCAAGAATTTGAATTTAAATTAGGTCTAAGCTAAGTGGTACTCATACACCAATTGGGGTGTATAAGTTCAAATAGGCTAAGCTTGGAACATATTTTTCAAGAAAGGTTTAAGTTTGTGTTAAATTCATATCTAGGCCCCGAAACCTAGGTGGTACCCTTATGTCCAAGGTGGCATATGAGTCCTAGTTCACTAAATCTGGACCATACAATCCAAAATCACTAAATTATGATTGGTCAATTGATGTATGTTGGGATTATCCTAGAAAATTTGCATTAATTAAGGCTTATGGATGCAAAATAGGACCAAATAGGGCATAAAGAATCCTAATTTTAGTAGGGAGGGCCCAAACAAGTGTGAAAATGTAAAGGGGTACATTTTTCTAAACTACACATATGTCAACATCTTAGTGGCCCATTTTTATCACTATTAAAAATATTTTATCCTATCATGATTTATCTTAACTTTGAAGTGTCTACCCATCATATATGGCCTTCATTATTCCATTTCATGTTCTCATAAATGGGTTTGAATTAATATTACCCTTTAATTAATTTATTTCAAAATAAATGGGCCTATCTTCCTACATGAAAACTACTCCTATATCATTTCTTGAATCATCACACTCTGCAATAAAATCCTTAGTGAAGTCTAGAGTGATTAAATTGAATGGGTACATATAGCCTCCTTCAATCTTTGAAGTTTTATATTAGCTAACTCACTCCATTAAAATAATCCTTCTTAAATAGATTTGTGAGGGGTATTTCTATGAATCTACAATTTTTCACAAATCTTAGGTATAATATCCAATGATTCCTAGGAAACCCCTCAAGTTCCAAATGGTTTTATGAATAGGCCACTCTATGATAGACTCAATTTTGAATTTTGTTAGGATTGACCTTTACCCATTCATGAGATACTATACGACCCAAGTATTCCACCTCTTTCAAACCAAAAGAACTCTTGGAAGGTTTAGCATAAATATGGTATGTTTAAACACTTTTAATGTTTGATTTATATGATGAAAATGGTCTTCCCATGTATTGACATAAATCTATATATCATCAAAGAACACTAATAATAAATTCCTCTAAAATAGATTAAAGATGGAAACCATCAAACTTTGAAACATAGATGGAGCATTAAAGTAAGACCAGATGACATTGAATGAGAAATTTATAATGACCCTTATGATTCCTAAATGCTATATTTTTCCTCATACCTTCTTCCTTAATTCAAATTTTGTGATAACTTGATCTATGATCAAGTTTTGTAAAAAAATAACTCCATCCACTTCAATTAGTAAATAATTAATGACTAGAACATGTAACTTATATTTGATGGTGTAATTGTTGAGCTCTTTATAATCTAGACACATGTACCAAGTGCCATTCTTCTTAATCACTATCACCATGGGAGAGGAGTAAGAACTCTAGCTATGCTTTATGAAACCTATCTTTAGTATCTCCTAGACTTTCTTCTTAATCTCACTTTTCAATATATATGGATTCCTATAAAACTTGATGTTGAGGGTTGGATCCCTAGTAATAGATGAGTTTTAATTCTTTTAATTTTCCCTCCATCAAATTCAAATTATAGGACTTACCCTATCTTGAATTTTCCTATCCATTAATCTTTCAAGTTAATCTCCACCATTGATCAAATATCAAGTGAAGCATATGAATAAGAAGCTTTCATTACATTCAAACCCCCTAGCAATTTTGTTATCAAAAAAATCTCTCTAGCACTCTTGTGATCATTATCAAGCATTCAAGAATTATCAAGCATAGGTATAATTTATATTTGACCATTTATCATTATCATTGCATCATATCATTATTATTCTTTCATAGTTTGTAACTTTGAAGAGAAACCAACAGTGGAGCAAATCAAGATCTTAGCCACAATGACTTTGGTTGCTATCTAAATTCTAAATTCTGAGGCAAGATCTTGACCTACATTGAGTAATTGTCAAATGTGTAGATTTGTACTTTCATTGCATTGTTACTATTTGTAATTCACATTTTCATCATCTACATTTTTGGCACACCCTAATGGGACCCATATCCTAGATAATAACAAGAAATTTTGCAAGTGCATTTATTTGAAGCATAGGTTAGATCTTCACTTTCAAATCTATTCACAACAATTTTGGGCTAACATAGACCACATTTGGTATATATATCAAATTCATTTGTGCTTGCACAAATTTTTTTGGTCGATGGAGTAGATTTGTGCTTTCAGTCATTTTTTTGTGCTTTTTTTCAATTTTACAATGCTTTTGATGGGTATGTGCAGGATCATGGTATGCCAAACAAGCCCTTAAGTGGCAATGAAAATTCAGAACAATTAGAGTTAGGCAACTTGATGTAAAAATTTGAATAAGTTATCTATATTATTTCAAAAAACATGTTTTTTGGCACTTATGATTTCAGTCGCTACACCTCTAGTCTATTTTTTTACACTTTTAGTCTCTATCACTATGCATCTGAGTAGTTTTTAGGGTTAAATTTTAAATTTTTAATTAATTCTATTCATATTTTAAAATATATCATTTTCCTTAATAGCTAACCTTAGATCTAATTTTAGGCTAACCCCAAATATGATATTTTGTTGTCTTGGTCTCTTTGTTTGTGATATTTGTTTGTAAAAAAATAGATCTTTGGGAAATCAAAATAATTACAAAGGAAAGTGGATTTGGAGCTCTTCATCAAATTGGCATCTCAAATTTAGTGGACTCTAGGTTCTATCATTCTAATTACCCTATCACTTTTGATTTTGCAAAGTGATAAAAAAGGTTACATTATTTGCTTTGCTTTAGTCAAAATCTTGTTTGGTGTGTCTTCCTCACATTGAAAATTGAGCTTAAAATTTATCTTTCACATTTTGATTTGGGCTCTAAAATAAACAAGTGTTTAACCCCTAAGGTCTACTTGTGTATTCTCTCCTCTCACACCCAATGGTGATCTTGATGATAAAAAATAAGTGATCTTTTTTTTCTTTTTATTAGGGCTTTCCTAGAGAAGTCACCACTCTAGGAGACGATCTCAACTCCTATATTATGGCAGACTATAAAGAGTGGGTAGTGAATTAAAAGACACAACTCTTGAAAGTGGAATATTGTCAATATTGACTAAGCCTCTAAGAACTTTATACCTTATAGAAGTGAAGGTGGAGAGTGGGTTACCCTCTCCTCCTGGTTGTTTGTGAGTATTATCTTTCATCTACAAATTATGCCTCATGTACCCTTGTGGTATATCTTGAGGATACCCCTAGTTGAGCTTGTAAAGCCTAGTCAAAACTCATTGGCCATACCTACATGAGTAGGCTTGTTGGTGTATCTTATGTGGTTTATTGTTTAGATCACCATCTTCACTTGAGATCAAAGTGGGGATATTCATCTAAAATTAAGCCTTAGGAACCATGACTTGAAAATTATTCCCCAACTTTAGCTTTAGTTTTATAGAACATGGTAGGGCCATCTCATTCAATTTCTTTGATTGTGGGAAGTGAGGGAATGGATGCGAAAGAAATTTAGTTAACTTCACTCATTCTTCCCATGAAATGTACTTAAAATTCTTATTCTTTTTCTTTTTTATCGAATCAATTAAAAATAATAATAAAAAAAGGGGTAACCAAAGGTTGTAAAGACATAACAAAAGTCCAACAACCCAAAACAAATTGGGTTAACAAATCATAGAGAACAAATTCCTATGCTTTTAATTCTCTCTCAACTTCAATCATATTCATTTTTTTAATATATTAAGTTGGGCTAAACTTAAATTGTTATATTCCAGAGTAATTTGTGGCTTACAATTCAGGATAATTATGATTTTCATTTACACCATTTTCTGATAGATATTATTGTTGACATAAAGATGAGCAAATTTTAAGCATTCATAATTTAAAGCTAAAAAAAATAGATTTATTGATCTAAAAATCAATTCTTCAAACAAAAAACTAAATTAGAGCATTAAATAGAATATTTAAATTGATGTTAGGGTGGTTGTCTTATAATTCCTAAAAAAAATTCACATTAGTGAATTGATAGGAGACATTTGACACAACTTTGGAGATCAAATTTTATAGGTGTTCATGTTATTACACTAGACTAATATAATTACCATTTGAATTTATTTAATCATTTTATTTACTTATGTACACTTAGACCTAATCATATATCTATGTCTTTTACATCTATTGACACAACTATTTTAGATTCAATTAATTCCATCTATCATGTTAGTTTAACTTTTATTAGCTCCCACTTATCAATCTTGATTAGTTCTAAACAACTCATTTTTTTAGAGTAGTTCATCTTTAATTGTCTACCATCTATCATGTATTATCCTATTCCGTCTAAACATAAATATATTTATATTTTAAAAACAATATTGAAACTATTCCAAAATATTCCATTCGGCGGGCTTTGCCAACTACTGCTCCACCTGAAATGGCATATTACAATTTATTTGTTACTGTCGTAGCAAAGAACTTCAAATGCCTCCAGTGTTAATCTCCATTATTGAAAGAACAGGACCACGTAGTACTATTTTTATGTCATCTCTTACGTCTCCACTGCTACTGACGTAGTACTATCACTTAAGAATAGGTCCCGTCTCATGTGGCTCTCTAATTTCTTTGATGTAAGGATGGTGGCTGCTTTTGTTAAATGGTGAAAATTACATGCATGTGATTGTTCTTTATGTCAATATCATTATTTAATAATTTCTTTCTTTTCTCTCACAGATATCTTTTGACTGTTTGTTTTTAGTTAGTATGCTTTGTTTTTAGTTAAGGACGTTGGTTGCTTCCAGGGATTAAATTTAATGGCCGTATGACCGTATTTAGAGATTTTTGTCGTAAAATACAATCAAAATTTTAAGAAGATTGTATCAGATGAAAGGAGAGATTTTGGATAGACTGTTAAAATTTATATAGAATTATAATGATATATATATTTGATTTATATATAATTTTACTTACACTAAGGTATATCATAATGTTTTAAGGGCACCTTTGAAGAGATAACCGTCAATTTTCATAATGTTTTAAGGGCACCTTTGAAGAGATAACCGTCATTAAAAAAATTGTTGACAGGCAAAGTTGACCGTCAAATTTAAGCCCTGGTTGCTTCCCATGTGATTATCTCTTTATGTCAATATCATGATTTAATAATGCCAACTGACGCCCCACGTGAAGAGGTGCCAGAGCAGAGAACCTCAAAGGCAATGGGGATGCCTCCGGCGTTAATCTCCATTATTGATAGAACAGTCACGCAGTACTATTTTTATGTCATCTCTTACGTCTCCACTGCTCCCGACGGAAACGTATTATTTAACACTACGCGCCGCCCCATGTGGCTCTCTAATTTCTTTGACGTGAAGTCATTTTTTGCCAGTATACTTTGTTTTTTAGTTGAGCATGTTTTTGGCTGTTTGTTCCATTAATACACCCATGTGATTGTACCAACTTCCTTTATGTCAATATCATTATTTAACAATTTATTACGCTGAAGGCGTGTCCTTCATTGAGCTTTCGAAGCTCATTTTTGCAGTGGACGGCTGGAAACCACGCAGTCTCTCGGCAAGGTTCTTCATCCGTGCATAGCGGTTGATCCTTTCACTTGTTGCTCCCTGTTTGGTCATGGCTCTCTAATGCACATGACACCGCATTCCTTGAAGACTCAGTTGGGCTACCCTCATAACTGTCGCTCAAGCAGGTGGGAAGAGAAGAAAATCTGTGCAAAATATCTGATCGGAGTAATGAATGCCCTTGACAGCACGACAGCATAAGGTAAGTCGGTTACTCCTTTACTAGATGCCCCAAACCCTAAATTGATGTTTCGATTTACATTTCTGGTAAAATCTTTTGTCAAGAGATATTTGTGCACAATCCTGAGGTAAGCTGCATTATCCTTGGTATACCCCGAGCACCGAACACCTTTATTGAAATCTAATGATATTAAAAAGTTCTGTCTCCCGACGGACCACAGTCTGGCCAATTCTACCAATTTTATTCCATCCCATTTATCCCTACACCACCATGGATGCTCTATACATCTTTTTCTTTTCTGTGCTGTCTGCTTTAAGTTTTCTTGCTCTTCTCTGTTTTCTATGTAAATGTTAGAATAAAAATTGTATTACTTTAAACTTATTTTCCTCCACTAATGCTTCCTACCCCTTAACTGTGAATAGATTGAAGCAGCAAGCAGCAAAAGTAGACGGCTTTGGGTTCTTTGAAAATTTCCTGCGACCACAGTTGGCACAGAATCTTGGGTAAGCCATTTCCTTCTAATTTTCTAGGGTTTTCAAAGATAAATTGACTAAGTAATCTAAACAGCCTTCAAGACCTATAGTTTTCCCTCTTTACTGAAACTGTTTCTAAGTTAGAGTTGAAGTATCAGCTGAATTTAGTAACAAATGCATTAATATATATATGTATATATATGTATATATATATATGTATATGTATATATATGTATGTATATATATGTATATGTATATATATGTATATGTATATGTATATGTATATATATATTTCAAGATAGTTAGCCCAGGCAAGAAGGTCAACCATGCAAACATAGCGATCAGCTGTAGGTGTAATGCAATAACGGTTACTCATGTGATTGAAGTATGTACAACCCTCACCACTAAACCTACATGGCTGCATGCATATTGAACAAAAACAAAGCTTACAATGTTAGGATATTTTCAAAAGTGTTTCATTAATTCAAAGATTTTGAGAGCATCTGCATATCCTAGAGTCATTGCATTCCATGAGATGACATCTCTTTGGGGCATTTGCAACTGCCTTTCACATGCCTGTTCTATGCTTACAAATTTTTCACACATGTCCCCTACAGCAGTTGCAACTGCAACATCTGATAAAATTCCTCTATTCTTTATGCTTTGATGGATGTCCGTACCCTGTTCCAATGCTCCTATTTTGGCACAGGCAGGGAGAATGCTGCCAAAAGTTGTGTAGTCTAGCTTTACACCTGCCAATTGCATTTTCTTAGAAAAAAACCATTTTGTGCATATCCTGCGATCATTGCATTCCTTGAGATAACCTCGCTTTGAGGCATTCTGTCAAATGGTTCACTTACTTTTTCTATGCTTGCACATTTTGCATTCATGATGCTTTGATGGATGTCCATACCCTGTTCCAATGCTCCCATTTTGGAGCAGCCGGGGAGGATACTGGTGATGGTAGTGGAATTTGGCTTTACACCCGCCAAATGCATTTGCTTGAAAGTTTCTAAAGCCTTTTCAACAAATCCGTTTTGTGTATATATCCTGCAATCGTTGTTGTCCATGAGATAACATCTTTTTCAGATATTCTGTCAAACAGTTCATGTGCCTTGTTAATGCTTTCACGTTTTGCATCCATGTCTATTAGGCAATTGCAACTATAATATCTGACGAAGTTCCTCTATCCTTTAGGCTTCGATAAACGTTCATGCTGCTCCAAAGCTCCCATTTTGACATTTTGCATACATGTCTACCAGCGCAGTTGCAACTACAACATTTGACAAAATTCCTCTATCCTTTATTCTTTGATGGATGTCCATACCGTGTTCTAAAGCTCCCATTCGGCATAGGCTGCGAGGATTGTGGCAAAGGTTTTAGAGTCTGACTTTACACTTGCCAATTGCAATTGCTTGAAAGTTTGTAAAGCCTTTTCAACTAATCCATTTGTGAATATCTTGCAATCAAGTGATTTCATGAGAATACATTTCTTTGAGGCATTGTGTCAAATAGTTCGCATGCTAAGATTGTAGAACCCTCTCAACTGCAGCATGGCCTATAAACTCCACAAAACCATAGCTCTCCGACTGCCCCAATCTGTTTGTTGCGGATAATCTTAACAGAAGTAACCTGCCATTGCCATTGCATAATATCATTTCCACATAAAGACAGGTTTCTACCAAAACAAAAAAAATAAAATAAAAATAAGAATAATTAACATATATTTCCTAAGCCAGCCAACATTACCTCAACAAGGCTTTAGGGTTGCACCAATTGGGTATCCCACCCAGCAAGCACCTCTTACTTGCCAGTTGATCTGAATAAACAATAACAATTAATTTTTTGTTACATAATCTGATTTGGGAAACCAGATTGCTGAATTCAAGAAAGATTGGCTAACATGATTTCAAGCTCAATCATTACGTATATAAGTTCTCCAACTTACTGCTAGACAAATCCATGTTTAGGAGTAAAAGAACATGTACTAAAAAGAGATGCTATCAATTGCCTTAGGTTTGGATGCATGTGCTTATATCCAAGCAAGGATACACGAAACCAAAAAAAAACATTCGGAATATTATTCTGAAGCTAGATTGTCCTCTCATATCATTAGTTTAGAGAGTACTCAATGTTCTTAATACCCAGAGTTCATATTCTCTTTTTGCTGGATGATGTGTCCACAAGACTGGAGCTTTTCGGTCTGAGTCCTCTGGACTCAATTTGGGTATTTCTGGGGTTATGCTCTTAGTTTAATTTCTATATTTGAACTAGTCGGTTGCGTTCCTCATATGATTTTCACTGTGAATTGACCTAGTTATAATTGGTGGCCATCAATACTTGCTTTAAATCTACAACACATATGTCCCAAAAATTGACCAAAATTACAGTCAGAGCATTTCCAAGCTTTTGTAATCGAAGCTCTCCGAAGTAGAGCTAAAAAGCCCCAAAATCTGGGAAGGAAAATGGAGAAGACTGAGACTGATAAGAAAATTAGTGTCCACAGGGATTCGAACGACCCATTGGACAAGGCTTCGAAGATGGTTGAAGGGCTGTATACATTGAGAGACACATATTTTCCTAAGGATCTCACTGATAAGAAAATTAGTGTCCACGGGGATTTGAACCTCACACTTGTTTTCATGTGTCTGTGACACCTTCCAAATTTGTTTTACCCAAAGTGCAGAGGTGGCAGTCATGCAGCTTCAAATTTACTTTCTAGTTTGTTTTTACTTTTCCCCTTCCATCGACACTTGTAATTTTCATTTTATGGATTATTTTAAACCAACTGCCCACTTGTCTAACATAAAGAACTTTTGATGGCTCACTTTTGGAGGCATTACAGTTTGTTGGGATCTTTAATGCTGAATCTCTTGTTTTGGAGTTTCTTATCTTCATTTATATGGTAATGAAATATATATTTATTTTCTTGCAGCTTGTACAATTGAAATTGGCTCATTTCTAGAGGCATTACAGTTTGTTGGGATCTTTAATGTTGAATCTCTTGTTTTGGAGTTTCTTATCTTCGTTTATATGGTAATGAAATATATATTTATTTTCTTGCAGCTTGTACAAGTGAAATGTTGATGGAGTAATCCTAAAATCTTATATTACTGTTGTGCATTATACAATATAATGTTTTAAGAGAGCTTAATTATATCAAAGGACCAATGAAAGTACAATGATCAACTCTATATTTCAGCTATAATAACATATTTGAACTGTTAGGGAATACAACAGTCGTATCTAGAAATGTTCAAATGAATATATGACTTAACTTCAAGCTTGATTTAGCAATAGAAATTGTGGACTTCTTGCTGCTCTTATGGGTGGTAAATTTGATATAATGTCATTAATGTGGTATCTTGCATATTCCAGGTTTATTCATTTATATGCTCTTTAATGTATTTGCATGCAATTATAGTGTAGCTGGGATGTTGGTCTCGAATAACATAGAAAGCAGTAGTCTGTTTAATGAAATCATTTTTTCACAAAAGTTGTCAGTGTTAACAGTGATCAGCATGTGAACCAAGAAAGTTTTGGATATAGATTGTGGAGTCATACCTGTTACCCCTGTTTTCAAACTTTGAAATATCTGTTCATTTCAATTAAGCTCTCACAAAGAATAGACTACCATGGAACACTTGATGGAATATAATTTAATTCAAGGGTTCATATACAGGGATGAGATCATGTGTAGCTTTTCCTTTCAGCTCAATCTTCTTGTCAGGTTATGATATTAACATGTATTTGTTTTGACAATTTATTCTACAAATTGTCCATTCAATTTCTTAGCTGACTGAAACAGAGCATTGTAATTTGCTGACTGAATGGTATCTAATCTATGTGTATTTAATACATTTCTTATAGTTTGCTTGAGAACAATTTGTCAAATTAACTATAAGGTGTTATTTTCCCATGAAGTTTCCTATGTTTATTATGGAAAAGTGTATATGAAATACAGGGCAAATTCAAAACTCTTAGCAACAAGCCACACAATATCAGTTTAAGTCACTTAAGATGATTAAAAATATTATACTCCCACACTCAAATTTATATTATTTGTTTTGTTGGAAGTCATAATGCTGTACACAATTGTCATTATGAGTAAAATAAATATCGAAATGAAAATAGAGTTAGCATATTTAAAATAGCTTCTAAAACATGCAATTTGTTCAACATATTTATGGCTAACTATGGCAGCCTTGTTATCTTTCAATCTGTGCATTTTTATTTGTTTAGCATATTTATCTTTCAATCAAAGCATTTTTATTTGTTTAACTGGCATACCACCATATGCATACCACCATATGCAGTGCTATAACAAGCAAGAATGTAGGTCTGAATGACAGTGTTTTCCTGTCTTGTAAAGGAGTTTTGGATAGCCAATTTTCTCCATTATTTTAGTCAATGCCCTCATGACAACAAATGCCAATAGCCCAACCATGAAGGCACCTTCTTGCACTCGAAGCTCTCTTCTACACTCAATTCTGCAACTGCCTCATCTCTTCATCCACTTTCCCTACTCTCCAATTCTTCAGCATTCGAACTATTATCGTTCACATAGCCTCTATAATGCCCACCATCATGAATCTAATCGGAACTCATTTGAAACACAAAATGAGTTGCAAGACCTAATCCTACAAGACAATTTTACCTTTGAAAATGAATTTACATAGATGAGACAGGACCCAACAATTAGTGCCGATTCCTGTACTTGATATATTAGTTGACAATGTGTATTCATGATGTATTATGCTTACTACAATGGAATTTATTATTATTGACTTCAAAAGGTAAAACAAGTAAACATTTTCAAAATACATGGGGTGCACTGCAGCTGGAGTCCCTGAAGTGTTGCTATTTTGTATATTTTGTAGCTATTTTTTTCACATATTTAAGATTTTCAAATCTGTCAAATTTTTGCCAAGTACTCTATGACTCCAAGCTTGCGAACTATGCTCTTAAGTTGTTAACAATTCCTTGATGGCTCTGCTTAAGGGTTATACTTGGACTCAACCTATGACTCTTTCTGTGCAAACAATAAATATCAAATCAGTTCATGCCATAGCTATTAACAGAGATGGAAACCTGAGAAATGTATGCTGACAAAATCAAACCGTTATCCCCTCTGTCCGCCATTCATTGCCTACCATTGGAGGAGAAAGATGAATTTTTTTTTATCCTAATTGACCTTCCACACTTCTTCGGCGTACCCATTGCACACTAAGGTGCAATTGCTAGTTTATTTTCCTCTCTGGTCTATGATTATCTGAAGTCACTTTCATATCTTTTGATTGTTTGTTCTTTATTTTTACATTTATTTTTCTAATGATGCAAACTATATAACTATACTTTTTTTTTATGTTTAGGTGTTTTAAGTTTACTTTGATTAAAATGTTTATGTACGAAGACGTGTTAATGTAATAAGACATGATTATTATTAAAATATATTTATAATTAATATTTAAATTAATCTTGTATGAATATAATTAAGTTATAATTAGGATTGTTTTTAAGTTTATAAGATTTGAGGTGATTGATAATAGAATTCATATTTAATAATCATATATATTTTAAATATTATCTTTTTTAATTTCTTTTAATTGTTTTTATATAAATAATATTAAAGTTGTTTTATTAAAAATTAATTTAATTTTTTTTTTTTAAATTACTAGATATAGATAAGAATCTCATGCACTCTCTCATGTGATAATCACTTTCTTGAAAGTTATTTTTTACTTTATATCAATATCACTCACTATTAACTTATGTCCTTTTTTCTTTAGTCTTTACTTTATATCAAGTCATCTTTGTAGTATATTTTATGGAGATTTTTTTTAATTTAAATCGATCAGAAAGTTGTTCATTATCCCATGTGATGATTACCTTTTATAAAGTTATTAAATTGTGTCTTTTCCTCTTTCATTTATTCTTTATGTCAAGACATATTTGTAAAATTTGATCCAATTTTTGCTTATGTAGAGTAGGGGAAAACCCCCGATTGTCGTTCATGATCCGATTGTCATTTACTCCTCGTTCACCTGTCCCCCCAATATCCGTTTACATTTTAGTCATTAAAATGTTGTAGTTATGCCAATATAAAATTAGACATTACACCAGTATATGTTCACTACTTAGTCTGTAACCAACCAACAAAAAAAAACAAATTTAAACATATATTGGTACAATTATGTTTTCAACACAAGTCAACTTGCACAAAATAAAGTCATTTATGAATTAAAAAAGGTACATTGATGTTTATAATAACCACTCCATGCAAGTGGCTTAAAGCTTCTAGTGCATTGTATTTACATGTATACATAAACATTTACTGGTGCACAATGTCACATAATTTAAAACATTATAAACAGTTAATGGTCCACATTCTGACATAATACAAATCATTGAACAACTTTATAAGCTATCAGTTGCACAATCACCCACACATCCCTTGACATCTTCATGCATTAACTTCCATCAACTTCTGGTACCTGCATAAACGGTTAATGGTGTAAGGCTCCCTAATTTACCAAAAAACATAGTATAATTCATATATCTAATTGAATTTAATAGAGCCACCTATTTTTACAATTAAACCAAATATAAAATTGATTTCCTAAAGGCCAAGGAAAAACTCAGGCATAGATGGCCACTGCAAAATGAAATGACAGATTGTTTCCCACAAAAAATTCAAATTTGAAACTCACCCACCACAATTCAATGCATTCAATTTACCAATTCGAATGAAGTTTTAAGAGGGAATTTCCACGGTCATTTTCATTACAAATTCTCCCCCGCTTTCACTGAATATCCTCTGCAGACTTCAGAGCTTACTAAGGCAACTTTTGAACATTCCTCTTAAAAGGGAACTTATTCAGGTCAGTACACCCAGAATAAGTTAATTCATGTTTTTGTTTACATTATTTTCATTTATGTTGTTTGTTTCAATATTCATGGTTAATCTAGAATCATGGTTAATTTTGTTTCTATGTTTCTATTTAACTACTCACTGGTTACGTTTTTTTTAGCCACACTATTCTACATTTTTGTAGTTCGTTTCATTATTCAATATACTCTTTTATATTTATCAGGCATAATATCTTATTTATTCAATATATTCAGTGTTTACATTATTAATAGGCTTAATGTTTACATTTATGTTGTCTGTTTCATTGTTCAATATAATCTGACATATTTATGTACTCAATGTTTACATTAATTTCAGGCATAAAAATATTTTTGCTTTCACAAAGCTATTCAACTTAGCATTTTTTAATCATATCGTAGTTGCATTATATTTATATTTATGTACTCAGTGTTTACATTATTTTCAAGCATACCAATAATTTTGCTTTCAGTCAGTTGTTCAACTTAGCATTATCCATTATTTAATCATATCGTAGTTACATTTTTTTCACCTGCTTTCATCATAAATCAAAGATTATAATAGCAGCATTATACCATACATCAAATATAATAACATCAACATCAACCATTTTTTAATCATATCACAGTTATATTCTAAATCCGTCTTTAATAATGGCTAGGGTTCATCATAGCAGATTGTATATATTGATAATGGCTAGGGTTTCATCATAGTAGATTGTATATATATATATAATCTAATAAGAATGTGTAGGGTTTCATCATAGTAGATTGTATATATATATAATCTGATAAGAATGTGTATGGTATCATCATAGTAGATTGTATATATATATATATATATATATAATCTGATAAGAATGTGTAGGGTTTCATCATAGCAGATTGTATAGATATATATATATATCTGGTAAGAATCTGGTG
Source organism: Sequoia sempervirens (assembly GCA_007258455.2). Classification (NCBI taxonomy): domain Eukaryota; kingdom Viridiplantae; phylum Streptophyta; class Pinopsida; order Cupressales; family Cupressaceae; genus Sequoia; species Sequoia sempervirens. The sequence continues at coordinate 26,065 of VDFB02021203.1, read as the reverse complement.
TTTGATTGCATTTTGGCATCTTTAAAAATCATTTCTATGTATGGCATGAAGGTTTTGATTGTAATCATTTCTATTTACATGTGACTGTCAACTGGTAGAAAAATGATCCCTTGTGAATTATTTTGTCTTATTCTGTGATATTCTTATCAGATTGTAGACATATATATATATATATATATATACATACATACATACATACATACATACATATATATATATATAGTCATGCCATGTATTGTTTCCTCGTATCAAGCCGTGTAGAGTTTACATGTGACCAGTACAAATTTGATCCACCTCTCTCACCTGCAAGATTGTTTGTTCAATAATGTATTTTTGTTGGGTTCGATGGCATTTGATTGCAATTTGGCATCTTTAAAAATCATTTCTGTGTATGGCATGAAGGGTTTGACTGTCTTATTCTGTCGTGAATTATTCTGTCTTATTCTGTCTATGCCATCGACTTTTTGACTGCTATGCCTTTTTTTGACATTATTCTATGAACTAATCAAATGTAATGTGATTTAAATAGAACATTGACGAAATTTTCACCAATTATCATCATGAAATTTATTGGGTATATAATAAGCTACTTAATCTTCAAAGATTTTTTCATTTAATCTTATATGGAGCTGCAGAAAACGTTTCCGCCTATTAGTAACATTTTGTTTCCATAGTCCATGACATTACTAATCAAGATTTCTGGATAAAACTGTGTAATTTTTCTTCATCAACATTTTGGATCATGGAAATCTTGATCCAAATGACATGGACCTTAACATATGTAATCTTATGGGTGGTATATATCTATATAAGATTGTACATATGTAATCTGATATATATATATAATCTTATATGGATAATAATGGTGTAAATGAGGAAGGAAACCGCGGGAGATGAAGACTTTAGGGTTTAAAGCTACCCAGCAACCCACGGTTAAGTTAACATGTATGCATGGTTTCATGATGGCTTAAGGGGTACATGGTTAACTCATATGCATGGTTTGATGAAGGAATATGGGGCACGTGGAGAACATTTTAATGTGATGAGCTTGATGGCAAAGGGACCACCTCGTAACGGACCCACGTGATATTTTGATGGGGAATTCCTGCATACAAACATAACTTGAAATAGGTGAAATGATAATTGGAATAAGCATTTTTTCATTGAACACACCATTGTTTGGCAGGAAAATACAAATGTGAAAGTTAATCACAACAATTCAATGCATTCAATATACACATTGTAATGATTTTATAAGAGGCAATTTCCAGTGTCATTTTCCCTACGAATTTGCATATGCATTCACAGCATATCCTCTACAAAACTCAGGCATAGGTGGTCACTACAAAATGAAATGATAGATTGTTTCCCACAAAAAATTCAAATTTGAAACTCACCCACCACAATTCAATTTACCCATTCAAATGATTTTTTAAAGAGGGAATTTTCATATATCTAAGTCTCCACCTCTCTTCACCTGCAAGATTGCTTTTTTAACACTGTTTTTTTGGGCGTCGTTAATGTTTGAGCACTATGATTTCTGTTGACATTATTCTATGAACTAATCTCATGTTATTTTTTGTTGCACTAACAAGTTATTCAATTTTTACTGTCTGTGCAGGTTAACTGGAAAATTATGGCACCTGCTAGAAGGACTACAAGGGTTGTAGGAAGAGGAAAACGTGCAATTAGAGTAACTTGTGGGGTGCACTTTGTTGAAACACAGCCTGATGAAGAAGTTCATGCAAATCCCAGCCCACAAGATGTTCTTGACTCTGCAGATGAAGCCACCAACACAACAACAGCCAAACTTCCTGTTCAGCCAAATGTTCAACTTGCTGTGCAACTGCCCTCACCTGTACCCATTAGGCAGTGGACATATGCTGATATGGAAGGAGCGGTTAAGAGTGTTGAAGAAAACAACATGTCAATCAAGGCAACAGCAATCAAGTGGGGTATGCCACCTAGCAGTTTGAGGGCATGGCTGTTAGGACAAACCACCACAAAGAGGAGGGGTCCATGTACAATTTTAACCGAAGAGGAGGAGACTGAAGTTGTCGAATGGTGCAAGGACATGCCAAGATTGGGCCACGGACTACAAGTAAATCAACTGCAAGCCACTGTTTCCCATATAACAGCAAGTCGACCCAATCCTTTCACAAATGGGGTCCCCGGGAGGTCATGGTGGGCAGGATTTCGAAGAAGGCACCCAGATTTGACAATCAGAATAGTTGAAGGAGTGGACAGTGACAGAGTGATTATGGTTCATTCTTCTGTGGTGCAAGCATTCTATGACAACCTCAAGAACCTGATCAAACTTAACCAGTATGGAGCAGGTCGAATATGGAACTACGATGAGACTGGTATTCAGGTTGGAAGGAACTGTGGCATGAGAGTTATTGCCAAATTGGGTACAAAATGTGTACCACATTTAGTTTCAAAAAGTAGAGAGTGGATCACAGTGTTGGTTTGTGTAAGTGCAGCTAGGATAAGCATTCCCGGGTTCTACTTGTTTAAATCAAAGAGGCACATGCAGAACTATATCTTTAAATGCGAGGTTGGGGCATTGATGGCAGTCCAAGAACATGCGTGGATGACAAAGGAACTATTTCTCAAATGGTTAGACCATTTTGTAGCAAATATCCCCGGTGGGGTTTCACCGACAAATTAGGCCCTTCTCATTTTTGACAGTCATGGCAGCCATGTGGCTTTCAAGACCATTGAGCAATCACAACAATTAGGAATAGACCTGCTAACGCTGCCTGCTCATACCAGTCACAAGCTGTAACCATTGGATGTCAGCGTTTTTGCTCCATTCAAAGCATATTTCAGAGAGGAAAGAACTATTTGGCACGCTGCAAACCCACGTATTGATATTGGACGTGAAGAGTTGGCAAGTCTTGCAAGCCAATCTTTCAGAAAATCCTTGAAACCAAGTAACATTATCAGTGGGTTCCGCAGAACAGGAATATGGCCTCTTAATCGGTCAGCCCTTAACAACGACATGGGCCCAAGTGAGGGCTATGTTGTTGAAGATGATGTTGCAACTCCTACAACTGAAGATAAACTAGTCACAATGGAAATTGAAGATGATGTTATGGCAGCAGAGACATGCTTGCGTCTTCTTGGTTACAATGAGGATGTAATAGATGGTTTTGTGAGGGAATATGATGCAAGGGAAGTGGCAAGTGGTGTTGCAGTAGAATGCAATGGGGGTGATGAAGCTACAACACACATTCAACTAGAAATCCAACAAGTTTTAGCAGATTTCCAACCAAAAGTTCAATCAGCTATTGCACCCTCCACTGAAGATACAACCACTACATCAACAGGCCTGAGTTTTCCAACTCAAGTTAGGCAACCAGAATGGATGCATGAAGCAGCCACAAACCTTGGAGTGCAAATAAATCCAACTAAGGAAGAAGTCAGCCTCTTTATGCCTTCCCCACCACACGTTGATCCAGCTGAAGTAATACATTACTTCACTAATGCAAGGAATTGGCAAGAGCATAGTGATGGTCAAAGTGAAGATGACAATGCTATTAGTGAGGAAGAAGCTGAGTTTGTGCCATGCACCCCACATGATGGATCCCAAACAACAAGACCAATCAGCAAATTCTTGAAACTTCCAGTGCAGAGGGTGCAAGGAACATCATGGAGAGGTCGTTCAGGAGTGCTTCGCCTTAGTAGGGGGTCCCAAGTACTAACATCTGATGCCTTCATTGAATTGTTCAGCCAATAAGAGGCAGAGAAGAAAAGGCAAGAGGAGTTGCAATAACATAAGGAGTAGATGTTGCAGAGAAAGGCAGACCATGAAGCAGAAGCAATTATAAAGGAAGCAGCAAGGGCTGAGAAGCAAGAAAGGAAAGCGATAGAAGATGAGCAGAAAATGATAAGAGTGCAAGAGAAATCCATTCAACAGGAGCAGGCCAAGGCTGAACGTCTACAAAAGGAAGCAGAAAAGAAAGAAAAACAAGCAGAGAAGAGAAAACGTAAGTCAACAGCGGGGGATCCTATACCCACCCATCATCCTATCTTGCTTGATATGATGAGCATTTTGACACCAGCCTTTGCAGCCATCAATAATATGCAGGTTGGAAGTGGCTCACAACAAATGGGATTGACTGCTGATGCAAGCCAGGCATTACTTGCTCAAATAGCAACATGCCTTCAAGGAGGTATTAACCAAATATCACCTCCTCCAAATGGACCTGACTCAGCTACTGGCGGATATATCACGCCGCCACCTTTTCCTAGAAATATGGACAGTTGATGATAATGATTATAACTGTGATATGATTATAAGATGTGATAATGTTGATGTAGTTATGTTTCAAGTATGTTTGAACAATGTTTTTTCTCTCGCACCACCCAATCAATTATTGCAGTTTAAATCAAAATATAACTATGATATGATTATAAAATGTCCTAATGCTGCTGTTGTTTGTTATTGGAACCTCAAATTTGTATGCCTTCTATGTTTGATGATGGTTTCAACCTTCTATTTTCTATGTTCTCACTAATTACACTATGTTTCACTCTTTTTCAATATAAAATAATCACAAAACTTTGTTACGTAAACCCATACACGTGGTTTGATGAAGGCATATGAAGACAATGATATACTCTTATCAATTATCAGTATCAAAAATTAATGGAACTACATGTTAATTATCAGATTAATTATATATATACACAGACACACACACATATATATAGCTATATATGTACATACATATATGCATAACCATATATATGTATGTACATATATACCTATCGATATATATATATATATATATATATATATATATGTATATACATGCAGACATATAATTAATCTAATACTAACCAATCTCATAATTACTGTATACTATTGCTCATTTCATCTAACTTACAGCCATATTTAAAAAAATACACATTTTTTTCAGTATTACTAGGTCATTGCCAAAGTAAAGTCATAGACTTTACCTGTCATTAACGTTGAATGTCTTCTGTTGATTACGGATAAATCCTCACATTCCTGCCATTAAGAGACCAATGCCAATAAATATATTCCTGGAATGAAATAAGCATCTAATAAGAAAAGTATTTATTTAAGAACATGTGTATACCAGAAAATGTAAACATATCAAGAAGCATTCAGAGAAAAATGTCCCTAAAGAGTTTGTTGTGTTAACAAACACAGCTTTGTTGGTATGTTGATAATCCACATGTTTGTTTCACCTCTCCACGCTCCTGCTTGCCTACAAAATAATTGTAATAAACGGGGGTAGTACTCGGTACTCATAACATTCCCACATCAAATCATCCTTACAATATTGCATGCACAACAATAAGAGTTTTGATTGGAGCATTACAATCCACAATGTTTTGATCCTTGGTATGAAGCTGAAAATAATAGTGTGTATTACATATGATGGCACCATATATGGAAGAGTGCAATAGAATGGACATATATATACATATATATGTATATGTATACATGTATATCTATATGCATATACATGTGCATCTATATAAATATACATATATTTAGTGACAGCCGTTGCACAAATTTATTTGACAGTGTGTATTGTGCAAATACTTCGTGCCACGACTTTTGATAAATATATGTATATCTATATAAATATACATGTCTATGTATATACATATACATGTATACATATACATTCATACATACATATGCATATACATGTACATGTATATGTAAATGTATATACAAATATGTAATCTAATTATTGAAACTCATAAAATAATGTATTGCTGAAAATAATGTAGACACTGAGTTCATAAATATAAAAGAGTATATTGAACAATGAAATAGACAACATAAATGTAAATCCGGTATACTGATAAATAAAAACATGAATTTACCTATTCTGAGTGTACCAACATGAATAAGCTTCCTTTTAAGAGGAATGTGCAGAAGTTGCCTTAGTAAGCTCTGAAGTCTGCAGAGGATATTCAGTGAAAGCAGGGGGGAATTCGTAATGAAAATGACAGTGGGAATTCCCTCTTAAAAAATCATTCGAATGGGTAAATTGAAATGTGGTGGGTGAGTTTCAAATTTGATTTTTTTGTGGAAAACAATCTGTCATTTCATTTTGCAGTGACCATCTATGCCTAAGTTTTGTAGAGGATATGCTGTGAAAGCATATGCAAATTCGTAGTGAAAATGACACTGGAAATCACCTCTTATAAAATCATTACAATGTGTATATTGAATGCATTGAATTGTGGTGATTGACTTTCACATTTGAATTTTCCTGCCAAACAATTGTGTGTTGAATGAAAAATTGCCTATTACCAATTATCATTTCACCTATTTCAAGTTATGTTTGTATGGGGGCCCCATCAAAATATCACGTGGATCCGTTAGGAGGTGGTCCCTTTACCATCAACCTCATCACATTAAAATGTTCTCCATGTGCCCCATATTCCTTCATCAAACCATGCATATGAGTTAACCACGTACCCCTTAAGCCTTCATCAAACCACACGTACATGTTAACTTAACCGCAGGTTGCTGAGCAACTTTAAGCCCTAAAGTGTTCATCTCCCGCGGTTTCCTTCCTCATTTACACCATTATTATCCATATAAGATTATACATATATATATATACATATAATCTGATATATATATATACATTTATATGTATGTATATATATGTATGTATATATATACATACATACATATATATATATATATATATATATCAGATTACATATGTACAGTCTTATATAGATATAGGTATACCACCTATCAGATTATACATATTTTAGAATTCAATTCTCCAAATTGTTTCTATTATATGATTTAGATTTCATATACATGGCTATGAATACAATTATATGCATAAATTAAACCATTATGTGAAACTATTGAAAAGTAAAATATAATGGTTTACTACACTTTTCACAGTTAAACCAAAATAAAAAATTACCCAAGTTTTAGAATTCAACAAGCAACCATCAGAATTCTGGATTTATACTTGTGGAAATTTATGAGAAAATTCATTTGTTATAGAGTCCTCATAGTCTGCATTGCTAGTTTCGTCTATGTAAGGAAGAGATCTGTTTTTATGGAAGCTTCTTTATTAGATAACAATGTAGTGGTCTAGAAAAACTAAAGTGGTTTCAATGAAAATTATCTGGTTCATTTGATGAAGAAAAAGATCATTTGAAATTTTAACATGCTCCACTTCATTAGAAAACAATGGTATGTTAACATTATTTATTTCCCTCCTCTCATCTGGTGGATTACTCAAAGGAGGTATACCTAGATTACATTAATTAGTGTTGATTAAGGTTAAATCTGAAAGCTTGGTGCACTGCTTAACCTGTTAAACTATTGGCAAGTGACAGCATGAGTTTGGTCCAATATTTTATTTAATTTTCTCTCAAATATTTACCAATAATGTAAGTTACAAATTTCTGGGAAACTGTGGACTGTTCTGTATAGATCTCAGACTCATTGTTGGTCCATCCAAAATGAAATTAGAAACAAATATTTGGATAAAGTGGACTGTTCTGATGTTGCAGTGTAACTTTGTAAGAGAAACAAGTAATATGATGTCTACCAGTCAACCAAATTAGACCAGATTTAATCAAAACCCGAGTGCTACCAAAACCTCAAGCCATAAGGCGTAATGATTTCTCATCATTATCACTTATACAGTGGGACGGAGGAAGGATGGGAAAAACAATGCAATTAATGAAAGGGTCAAAAGGAGACATTGACATGGAGACCTATGCAAAGTTTGGGAAGGTAAACGGTTTGGAGAAGGGACAACCAAGCAGTCTAAGGATGGTCGAGAGCTTCCAGACTGGCGAGAGGGGATTTTAGTATAATTTCAACAAAATCATAGCACTCAAACATTGACGACACCCAGAAAAACCATTGTTGAAAAAGCAATCTTGCAGGTGAAGAGAGGTGGAGACGTTTTCTGCAGCTCCATATAAATTAATTGGTAGCACTCACGTGGGTTTTGAATAAATGTTTAAATTTCATATAATAATTTACGAGGGTTCACTTGTCTACCAGTCGCCAGTCACATGTAAATATAAATGATTATAGTCAAACCCTTATTGGCATACAGAGAAATGAGTTTGAAAAACCCAAAATGCACTCAAACACCGTCGAACCCAACAAAATTCCACTGTTAAACAAGCAATCTTGTAGATGAAGAGAGGTGGAGACGTTTTATGCAGCTCCATATAAGATAAAATGAAAAAATCTTTGAAGATTAAGTATCCTATTATATACCCAGTAAATTTCATGATGGTACTTGGTCAAAATTCCGTCAATGCCCTATTTAAATCACATTACATGTGATTACTTCATAGAATAATGTCAAAAAAAGGCATAGGAGTCAAAAATTCGATGACGTAGATAGAATAATTCACGAGGGTCCATTTTTCTACCAGTCGACAGTCACATGTAAAAAAAAATGATTACATTCAAACCCTTCATGCCATACACAGACATAATTTTAAAAGATGCCAAAATGCACTCAAACACCGTCCAACCCAACAAAATTCCACTGTTAAACAAGCAATCTTGCAGGTGAAGAGAGGTGGAGACATTACTTGCAGCCGAAGGAAGGTCATCACCGTGGTCATTGAGCAAAAGTCTGTGGCGGGAGAGAGGAACCGTGGTCACGGTGGGGAACATTCTAGAAAGAAACCGCGGGAGATGAAGACTTTAGGGCTTAAAGCTTCCCAACAACCCGCGGTTAAGTTAACACGTATGCGTGGTTTGATGAAGGCTTAAGGGGTACGTGGTTAACTCATATGCATGGTTTGCTGAAAGAATATGGGGCACGTGGAGAACATTTTAATGTGATGAGGTTGATGGTAAAGGGGCCACCTCCTAACGGACCCACGTGATATTTTGATGGCCCCCCCATACAAACGTGACTTGAAATAGGTGAAATGATAATTGGTTATAGGAAATTTTTTAGTTTTTTTTTGGATTTGTAATGAATGGGTATAGGGGAAATAGTGAAGATGTAGGGGACGGTGGTAAAAAAAACCCTTTTTGAGCACCTTTCGCTTTACGGGTTCCACAAGGCGTGTTTTAAATACCCAAAAGCCAAATTTTTCTTTTCAAGGTCCTAACTCGCTTACGAAGAAGCCCATAAAAAAGAAATTGAAATTGGACCTATTTTGCACTCCGCACGAATGTGCGAAGTTAGGCCTGGCGGCTACTGGTACGTTTCCCCTATATGAAATGATTATGTAGGCTTGATTTATGGTGCAGCTTTTGATTTTTATGTATACCTTTGTAATTTTGAACAGTTTTTTGTTTGAGTGTTTACATACAACTCTCTTGTCGCTGTGTGGTAGTTTGTACAACTTATGATTTGTCTATATAGCTTTGTATAATTGTACTGGTTTGAGTTTGGGTGTTTACATACAACCCTCCTCTGACTCTATGGTTTTTATGGGTTGTAAGTTTTATTTTTTTCCTTTCAACTACCTATGGTAGCTTTTATTCTTTGTAATCCACTTGTTTCAATATATATATATATATATATATTTGTAGTATGTTTTATCCTTTAATGTCATGAGCATCTTGTTTTGGTCATTTTTTGCTATCCTTTCTTTTAACTTATAAAAATTAAGCATTGTAATAGTAAAAATCACATTATATGTTTTAAGCCCACTTTAATTTTCTTATGTTTTATTTAATAAGAGTTATACTATGTTTCAAAATTAGTATTTATTTTATTTATGTGTTAATAATTTGATTAAGGCATAAATAGAGTTGATGTTAAATTTACAAGATTTAGAGTGATTGGCAATACAATTCATATCAAATAACAATATTTAATTTAATGATTATCTATTTTTAAAAATCTCTTTCATTTCTCACACATAAATAATATTTATTTATTTTTATTGAAAGTTTGTATAATATTATTAAGGAAAGAAGAATATAAATACAAGTGAATAAAAACATCATGCACAACTGCATTTGATGATCACTTTCTTGAAAATTAAAACTAATCCTAAGATTTTATAACCTATTTTATTTCTTTCTCTAAAATTGCATAATAATAATGGTGATAACTATTGGTGTAAATAGGTGTTTTACCTGAGTAGTTCACTAATGGGTCCTATTTACATTTTAAGTCCACTTAGGTCCTAGGATTTTTTCTAGGAGTCTTAGGTGTCATGTGATCTTATCTTGTGTTATCATGGCATTTAATACGTGTGCTAATAGTTCTAAGGTAGTTGTCTCGATTAAGACACATGGCAAGATCTTGTCTAATCCTATCTAATAGTTCTAAGGTAGTTGTCTCATTATATAGGATTAAGACACATGGCAAGATCTTGTCTAATCCTATCTCACAACCTTGCTTTTATAAGCAAGGAATCTTATGTAATCAATCAATATTTAATCCATAACCAAGCAAGTTATTCTTTCCATTTCTCTCTTGTGGAATATATTTTGGTTTAGCGGTTGTTCTTGGGGTGTTGGGAGTTCACCATGAACTCTACATGGTATCAGTGCTTTGGTGTTGCAGATATGGACATATCTTGGATTGAAGATTTTTTAGGTGTGATTTAGGGTCTCAAAGATGTTGCAATTGTATCTATTGCATCAAAGAAATTCAAGTTTTCCTTTCATTTCATCAAATTTTTTTATGTTTTGTCAGATCTACAAGGGTTTCAAGTAGGGATAAAGTTGTTAGATCCAAGAGATAGATGAAATTTCAAAGTAGCTTGAGCCAAATTTGACCTTGCCATGACATCTAAAAGGCTTGAAAACCTAAGGATCAATTTTCAAATCATCAAATTTGGATATTTTGTCCCAGTGGAATCAGAGTTATTTTGCTAATCAGTGGTCATTTTTTGTCCGTACAGTTGTTCATTGTCATACAGGTTGTAGTCATTTGCAATTAGGTGGCATATTCCTACCATATTCAATAAATATTCTTTTGCAAATTCTATATTTCCATCATCATTAAAATCAATCTTATTGGTAGTACATGGTCTATCATTTTCTTCATCTCATGGTATGAAACTATAGTGCTTATTATTTATTTTCTTAAATTGGTTGGTTGTTAGTTTAATTTTTTTAACCTAATTGAATTAATCTAGTTAATTCCCCCCTTTCATGCTAAATTTTCATCTCATTAAACTAAATAAATCAAACTATTTAATTTAATTCCATAAGTCCTCTTATTTATTTAAATAAACCTAAGTTATTTAATTAAATGTCATTTCACATCTCCCCCATTCATTAAATCATTTAATTTAATGAATATCATCTAATTCTTCTAATTCCCCTAATTGCATTAATTAACATTGTTTAATTAGCAATTATCTAATAAATCTAATTCCCCCCACTTGCAAGGGAATATTCCAAAGGAATATGCATTCCCCTTTTGCACAACTTAATTTAGTTTTAATTAACTAAATATCCTTTTTCCTCCACCTATGAATATTCCAAGGAATATTATTTTCTCCTCACTCATTTGAAAAAGGGGAATATTCATTTTCTCAACAAACTTACTTAGCTTCATGTACAAGTTAACTCCAAAACTTCTTATACAAGTTAACTTTTGACCTCTTGTACAGGTATGAAGTGTGTTTGTTTGAGGGAATGTGAACCCTTGATTAAATCTCATCTTTCATTCTCACCCATTGATGAGAATCCATGATCCATTCCTCCATCTTATTCCATCCTTGACCGTTGATTATCCTTTTTTATCTCAACCCTCCATTTCTCATTTTCTCTCCTATAAATAGAACATTATTTGGAGACAAATGGATCCATCTTTTTCAGAGAAAACTTATGTTGTTGAAATCACTTATACTCACACTCATACTTTGCACACATTTAGCATATTTTAGTTTAAATTAGTTGCATAATAGCTTAGCTTCCATTAATGGCTTCCATAATGCATCCATTTAGCTAATTAGAGAATTAAGGTTTGAATATTTTTAGTTTAAATCTCATTTAGATCAACTTAGCAATTATATATCTAAATCATTTAGCATAAAATCATGTTAGATTAGCTTTTGCATCATACTCATTTTAGAATAAATCATGTTTTCATTCACATCTCACAATTGTTTCATCAATTCTCTTCAATAGAATTGATTGAAACAAGCTCATTGATCACGATATTGGGAAAGGGTCATTGTTTCACATCAACACGACACCAATCTCAAAATGAGATAAGTTTCAAATGCGTTAGAATAGACATTTTAATGTTTTCATAATTTAGAATGCTTTGTTTTAATGAATGTTTAGTTTAACTTCAATTTGATTGATCCTGTTTAGATTGAGTATTAGTGGCATGAATATGCTTTGATTCTTCATGGATCAAGCGTAATCAACCCATACTAATATCCTTGGTCATATTCTAGTGCTAGGAGGAGGGAAAAACCAATCAAATTTAATCAATTTCTAGCTTGAATTCTATTCATTTTCACTTTTGTAGGAAAGAGCAATGCCCAACACAATTTCAGTGACGCCTTTGTAGGGCGTCACCATACATCAATGCTATCATCATTACAAACAACAACACCTATTAAATGCATTGAAGTTGATTAAAAAACGACGCTAATACTTTACAAAGGTATCAAATATTTGCAAACAATGACACTCAACCAAACAATGATGCTATAAAGCTCTCTAGTTTCTCTGTAGAGCAACACCCAATTCACCAGAGAGATGCCCTAGTTCACCAGAGCAATGCTATCGTGAATAGTGATGCCCAATTTTGGTAAGAAATTTAATGATCATTTTTTAGCATGTGTTTTAATTTTTTCACTTTATCAGAGTACTAACATGCCTCTAACGTTGTTTTGATTTTTAGAATAACGGGGTTTTGTAGGTTGGATGACATGAAGTTAAAGTGAAGAAGCATTCTCATCTTAATATTTTATCATTGTAATAATTGTTTGATTGTTTGGGGCAATTATAACCCAATTTCTTATGCTTTTTGCTTTATGCTTTAGGACCTCACTAAATTTCATTTGGGTTTAAAAAAAACACTCAAACGAGACTAAAATTGAACCCTCATCTCATCATTGTCTTTTGGGTTTAAAACTGAACAAGGCAACTAAACATTTCCTTTGGTGCATAAAATGAATTCATCTTAGCTTTAGGGGTTAAAATTTATGATTGTTTGTTGTGTTTTGATTTACAACTTTATTATTGAATGCGTATGCAATTCTCTTGCACCACTTGGTGATTTGGAGAAACATAAACATTCCTTAACACTTTGCAAAATCACCTACATATTTCAAATTGGATTAAAAATGAACCCCTTGCTAGTGTAGGGAAAAGGCATGGTGTGTGTTCTCTCCTTGTTTCATGCAAACTAGGATGATCGAACTACAAATGTACTTCCTTGTTATTGTTTATCTTTAGAGGGCCCACCTCCCCACTTCGAAAGGAGGGAACGACCCAAGTGATAATGAGCTAAAGCCAAGCTCTTCCAAGTCGTTATATAGAAATTTGTTTCTGACTAAAGTCATAAACAACAAGTGCAAATGTGTCATACCGACAGGTGTCACCCATAGTACCCATGTGGTATGCCAAAATCTCTTCTTAGGAAGGGAATGGGAAGCCTCTCGATTCTCCATAATCTTGAGCTAATCTTGTCGCGTGTATGGCTACCTTGAATGGAAGCCCTTATTACAAACCATTGTTTAGAATCCAAAATCCTTAATACTTGTTGGTGCAAGAACGATCATTTTGACACTGCCCCACATTTGTACTATTCATTGTTGAGATAGAAAAATTCTTAGGATCTTAGGATCTTTAGGATTTTGATATTTGGTGGTCCTGAGAAGTGTGTACCGAGAAAGGAGGAACCAATGTTGCCAAATCTCTAACTGTTCACAATGTTTGAGTGTTTGGAGAAATTTGAGTGGGGACTCAACAAGTATGGCCATTTCAAACTAAGATTGTAAATTATTGTGAGTTATTTTAATATATTGCTTGGTTCCAAACATTACAAACAAACATTCATGATATTCCTCAATATTTCAAACCTTTTGGTCTAAATATGGATACCTTTTGACAAAACCTTGATATTACTACTTGTCCTAAGAATTTATTCTTATAGACTTCTAAATATTTTGGTTTACATCTCAATCCATATTTTCCAAAGTTAACCTAAGCAACTATGGCTTGAATTTCATCCTTTTTCACAAAATGGAAATTGTGAAATTTATGATGTTTTTGACATAGACATTTAGTTTGAAAACATAATCAAGACAAGTGTTTGTGGTAAAATAAACTCATTTAAGCAAGATAAATTGACACAATTCAACCCCACGTGACTATTTGGAGACCGATCGCTCCCATTGAACAACCTGATCTTACCGATGCTATCATTCAACCAAACTTTGAATTCATTGAAGGAGAACAAATGGATATAATTAGTAGCTTGAGAAGATTTATCTTTGAAACAAAAGAAACACCCATTTAGTGGAGAAATTCCACAACAATCTTAGACAAAGAAGAGGAACAAACCAATATTGATGCTAACCAACCCCTATTACCACCACCTACATGGCAATAAATATCTTCCTCTTTCATGATCTTAGACTTATCCAAATGATCTCATGCAAAATCAAAATTCCTAAAATAAAGTCAAGTCGTCATTTCAAACTTAGGCATCTTAGTCCAAAAGATCTCAATAAATACCTTTTAGCACTTCATGAAACCAAAACTAGGTTGGTATACAAATTTTATAAATGTACACTTCAAGGAACAATCCAAACTTGTACTCCTTCTATTACAATTAGAACCCTGGTCTCTTCCAAAAAAATTAACTTCTCTAAATCATTGAGTCTTTAGGATTTGAAAAGTTTAGGGGTCTAGCATGTTTCTCACTACCTTGGTCTTGTCAAAAAAAGTTTCACTCTAAGTCAGTTACACTGGGTCAAACATTTCATCCACCCCTTCATCAAATTTCATCTTTCACTTCACCAAACTTTGCAAAACTTTCAAAAAAACAAACACTTTGGACTTAAACATTTATCAAACCAACCCGTAACTTAGCTACATTGTATGTGAAATGAATCCTTTTCCATGCATTTGGTGAAGTTAGTTATCATCCTTGAACTAGTTTATCTTGAAGGTCATGAGTCTACCATAAAGATTTCCAAGTTCATCAACATCCTTTATCCAACATCAAACATCAAAATCTTAAGTCAAAAGTGTTGTCCCAAAACGATTGCAAAGATCACCGCCCATATCATCCATCTTTTCATCTCCCATTATCATCATTACTCCAAAAATACTTAGAGTGTCCCTCTTACCTATATTTGAGTCAACTAGAGAGTTCAAACTTTACAAATATGAACACAACTCTCGTAGAAGTGACCCAAAATTTATGGTAAAGACAATATCACAACATAAGAGAATCATGGAGAAAACCAAAGTCACATTTACCTCAAGTGATCCAAATCCTCAAGAATTTGATCCGAGAAGTCAAGTTACCGCATCACAAAAACCATCATCTCATCAATACCATATGAGATTGAAGACATCACAAATAACCTGATTGAACTCACTAGGGAGGAAATCATGGAACATCAAGCCTTAGAAATAGTTGCTCCAATTTCCCCATCTTTTGTTGTGCAATCATTGACACAAGACTTGACTTCATCCAGCTTGCAAACAACTCCATTGCTAGAGCTAAATCAAACATCCACACCTAGTATAGTAGCTAGTATTTCCAAGGACTTTGGTCTAACTCTTCGATTTGAAAGTAAAAAACTTTTGGGTACCCTCAATACCAACCCATTGGGGGCACCCATCTTGATCTATTTTCATGAATACCACAAGTATGCCCAACATCAAGTAAAGCATTATGGACCAATTGTCACAAGTAGACCCAAAATGGAAATGAAGTACCTTCATGCAAAATCATCCTTTAATGCAACATGGAGCATCTTCATCCAATCCCCTCATTGATACATCAAACCCAATAGTTTCCCTAAACACATTTTTCCTGTCCATCATCAATCTAAATCAAAATAATCCCTTTCTCACTAACCCCATTAATCAAGGAAATACTTCGTCCACATCCCTATCACAAGGAAATCCTCAAAACATAAGACAAGGAAACCTTTTTAATGAATGGAATCAAGGTCCTAATATACCCTTAACATTGCAAAATCTAATAACATCATCCTCATCTTTCCCCACAGTCCCCTTTACCATGCAAAATCAAATGGGACCTCAAACATGCATTCTATTATCTCAATCCACCATCACACAAGGAATGTTGAACCAAGGGAACCCTCAACCTCTCATCACCAATCCACTACCCACTCAAACCATCAACACCCTCAATCCTTCACAGATGTTCCAACAACCACTTGATCCTACATTACAAGCACATGACTTATCCCTACACCAAGAACAAAAATCATATCAACAAGCCTTACAACAATAACAACAACAATAGCAAGGAGCCCTAGCAGCATAATAACAACAACAACAATAAGCAGCCCTTGCAGTACAACAATAACAACAACAACAAAGCAAGAAGCTCTAGCAACACAACAACAACAACAAGAAGCAACCCTAGCAGCACAACATCCACAACAAAAACAAGTAGCCCTAGCAACATAACAACATCAAACCCATCAAGCAGCCTTATTAGCACATCAATAACAGTAGGCTCAACCATAGGTTTCTTTTCAAGTTGTGTTTGTGTAAGAGAGGGTTTATTAACCATAGGTTTCTTTTCTACCCTTAGGGGAGGAACGGAAGAAACCATGGAAAGTTGTTCAACCACTTTCTCTTTAGCTTTATAAACTTGCTTTATCTTAGGACGTATGGCATGATTGTTTTTGTTATCTCTTTGTCTTTTATAGGAGACAAGCAAAGGATTTTTCTTAGGTTGGTCTTGGTTGTTTGGAGTGTCTTTAGGTTCAATCATGGTTTTGTCAAGGATGGGAGGCTCAGTCATAGGTTGAGGCATGTTTCTAAGTGATAGTTTTGCTATGCATTTCACCTTGAACTTTTAATAGGATTTGAAAAAGAATTCTTCTAGAGGTTTAATAGGTTCCATAGGCTTGGGCCAAAAGAAATCTAATGAAAATTTCCCTCAGGAAGACAAAGGATTAAAACCACTATGGTGTATAGTGAAAATTTCATTGTCAAAGGGAAACTTTAAGCATTTATGTACAATCGATGGGATGGCTTCCATGGAGCATAGCCATGGATAACCAAGCTTCACACGGAATTGGTCTAATGTCGAGATGATGGAGAATGAGACATCTAATTTTTTTGGTCTGACTTGTAGAGGAAGGGTGATCGATCCCATCGTAGGGAAAGTGAAACCATTATGCGCTTTTATCCATGCTTTTAGTTTATCATATGTTTCTTGATAGATTTCATTCACAAGTAAGAATTTTGCAGTGATCACATTCTCTCCATAGATGAGATCAATTAATATCCCATTAGTGGGCTTGTCATTGATTCGATTGGTTATGTAAAGAGGACCATTAGGTGCATTTCTAATAATATCTTTAGATGAGAAAGAAATGTCAAGAGGATTTTTAGTTCGGCCCTAACAAGGTTAAGTTTCGATAAATGCAACCAAACCATCGATAGGATTTTGTTCATTAGTATTTATAGTACCTTGTGTATCAATATACATGTTGTCATCATCCATTTCAACATTCATTACATTATTCTTCGTAGTTTTACGAGCTTGGACAAATGAAATGTTATGATTTAGCATAGGGTTGGTAAACATTTGCAAATTTTGGTTAGGAGAGGCAACATACTTTTTTCCTTGATCATTAACACCTCCAACATGAAGTCGACCGAAATCAATGAGGTCTTGCACAAGATGTTTAAGACGCTTGCAGTGTTCCATGTTGTGTCAATTTTGTTGGTGATAATGGCAATAGGAATTTGATTTAAATTTTAGAGGTAAAGGATTATTAAGATCAAGAGTTTTAACAGGAGGTAAAGTGATCATTTTCTATTCTAGAAGTTGTGACATTGTACTATGTAGGGTATTGGGTAGGGGAGTAAATTGTCTAGCTTGATCTCCAAATGTAAAAGTACTTTTTTTCATTATAGCTTCCACGTGGGTATCAACATGTTGAGTTGTTAGTTGAGGGGGATTAAATTGAGGGAAGCCTTTATTTTGTTTCTTAAAAGATTGATAATTGTTTTGGTTTATGGATTCAGACTTCTCGGGATGAGGTGGGTTTTGTTTCACGACTACTAACCAAATTTTGATAATCATGAAGGGTGGTACACAAGTGTATGAACAGAGGAAACTTCATCATGCTAAGCTTATCTTGTATCTTATTTTGCAATTTCTTGATGAAAATTTGTTGAAGGTGAGGATCAATAATCTTTATGTCAATTTGGGAATAAACCGATTGATAGTGTGAAATAAAGTCAATAACCTTTTCATCATCTTTTTGCTTACATCTCATCAAATCAGCTAAATTCATATTAGGAGTCATGTGCACTTGAAAATGGTTTATAAAGGCCTCAAAAAGTTCATTAAATGAACGAATTGAGTTGTTTGGTAGTGAGGAAAACCATTCTGGCGGTATCCTTTAAGGACCTAGGGAAAATCTTAGCCAAGAGCTTATCCTCAAACATTATGATTTTCATTTACACCATTTTCTGATAGATATTATTGTTGACATAAAGATGAGAAAATTTTAAGCATTCATAATTTAAAGCTAAAAAAATAGATTTATTGATCTAAAAATCAATTCTTCAAACAAAAAACTAAATTAGAGCATTAAATAGAAGATTTAAATTGATGTTAGGGTGGTTGTCTTATAATTCCTAAAAAAAATTCACATTGGTGAATTGAGAGGAGACATTTGACACAACTTTGGAGATCAAATTTTTAGTTAAATATTAAGAGTGTTTATGTTAGGATAGGTGTTCATGTTATTACACTAGACTAATATAATTACCATTTGAATTTATTTATTCACTTTATTTACTTAAGTACACTTAGACCTAATCATATATCTTTGTCTTTTGCATCTATTGACACATAACTATTTTAGATTCAATTAATTTCATCTATCATGTTAGTTCAACTTTGATTAACTCCCACATACCATTCTTGATTAGTTGTAAGCAACTCATTTTTGATAATAGTTCATCTTTAATTATCTACCATCTATCATGTATTATCCTATTCCATGTAAACATAAATATATTTATATTTTTAAAAAAATATTGAAACTATTCCAAAATTCAATACAATTAATTTACTGACTGTTATTTCATTATATTTGAAATTGATTTTGCATAAATATATTTAAAAGTTCCATTCGGCAGGCTTTGCCAACTACTGCTCCACCTGAAATGGCATAGGGGAGAGGGCCCAGTAGTCGTGCAGGCTAACTTTCTCAGCATGTAGCAATTGACTGGAATATCGTAGAACCTTCATTTTTTTTTTTGAAATGTAGATTGGTCTCTTATTTATCTATAACTAAGGTTTGGAGGCATGACTCATCATGCAACTCACCACATCGGCAGATCTTTTGAGAAGTGTCTAAAATTTGACTTTTTAAAGGTTCGACCAAAACTTAATCATGGAACCCCCAATAGTTGAACCAAAAAAATATCATTTGTTGCTTGTAGAATATGATATTTTTATTTAAATTAAAATTAATATACAACCTAAGTGGACCAAATACTTATTGATAACCATAAATCTTTGATATCTCTACCTTTTATATTCAACACATATGGACTAATAGTTGAACACAAAAAATCTATTTGTTGTTATAAAAACAACACATAATGATTTAAAATACAACTTATATTGAACAAAAATGGACCAATAGTTGAACACTAAAACTTTTTGAAAATCCTTCACATTTAATGGGAAAATACATGTTATTTATTGTCCTCACCTTTTATATTTGTGATAGGACAAACTATTAATATAAAATTATCCAATGCTTGTACATTGCTACCCCAATTGTTTTACACATAAGAACAATATTTTTTCACTATGGTAACAATACTTGTTTAAATGAGTGTCTTATTTTATTAAATGAGAATTTTATTTTTTAAATGATATACTTATAGTGGAGAGTTATGATATTTTATTTGAAACAAAAAAATACTTATTTCACTTCTTCATGAATGTATTTATGGTTTTTTCATATAAAATTTAGAGGTTCTCATGTGTTCAAGTATGGGTCCATTTTTTATCAACATTTGGTTTTTTCTTTATTTACATTTGGACTATTTATTTGCAATATATAGTATAAATATGTGGTAAGACTGGGTATTATCATCATGATTGAGTGCACGACTATTGGACCCCGCACGACTACTGGGCCCTCTCCCCTAGTACAATTTATTTGTTACTGCTAGAGCAAAGAACTTCAAATGCCTCCAGTGTTAATCTCCATTTTTGAAAGAATAGTACGTAGTACTATTCTTATGTCATCTCTTACGTCTCTACTGCTAACGATGGAAACGTACTATTTAACACTATGTGCCGCCCCATGTGGCTCTCTAATTTCTTTGACGTGAAGTCGTCTTTTTTTGCCAGTATGCTTTGTATTTTAGTTGAGCATGTTTTTGGCTATTTGTTCCTTTATTAATGGTACAAATTACACCCATGTGATTGTACCAACCTCCTTTATTTCAATATCATTATTTAACAATTTCTTTATTTTCCTTTCTGATCTATAGAAGTCACTTTCATATCTTTTGATTGTTTGTTCTTTATTTTTACATTTATTTTTCCAATGATGCAAACTGTATACCTAACTATACTCTTTTTTTTTTAGGTGTTTTAAGTTTACTTTGGTTAAAATGTTAATGCAATACGACACGTAATTATAATTAAAATATATTTATAATTAATATTTAAATTAATTTTGTATGAATATAATTAAGTTATAATTAGGATTGTTGTTAAGTTTATAAGAGTTGAGGTGATTGATAATAAAATTCATATTTAATTATCATATTTATTTTAATAATTATCTTTTTTAATTTCTTTTAATTTTTTTATATAAATAATATTATTGTTTTATTACGTGGAGAGGAGTTATACAGTGAAAGCATTCAAGGAATATTCTCTGTAAAGTTTTTGAAGCTGCATTGAAAATGACAGGCAGGTGGAAGTCATGCTCCCGTTAATTAAAAAAAATTCAAATAAAATATATACATATACATATGAAAAATAGAAATATTAAATACATTAAAAGTTAATTTAATAAAAAAATAATCTTGTTTCTTGCTTCCATAACTATTTTTCCTAACCGTTCTTGCGCATTTATGTTGTGTGAATGTGAACAAAGACTCTTCAGAATATAGTAGACTCGAATGAAAAAGACCATCTGCAAGCTTTAGAATGGGCCAACGAAAGACTCGAGCTATTTCAATTTGATGTTTTGGACTATGATGTAATGGTTGTTGCAATCAACGGTGAAAAATAATCCATAAAAAATTATCTTGTTGCAGATTTGGTATCCAGTGTCAAAGACTCTTGTGGAGAAAGCAGCATGGGAATACGTCCAGACCCACAAAATAGACATGGTGGCTGTTCATCCTTCCATTTCCTTGGGACCTCTTTTACAACCCAAATTGAACGCCAGCTCTGCTGCTCAGGATTTCCATGGTGGCTCCGGTGGTCCCATCGTGCAGGCAGAGTATATTTGTTTGCAACCTAGACCTCTTTAGCTATTAATTTATTTCAAAGTTTTTATACATGAATTTTGTGAGGATGCGTGGGGCAATGCATATCTTAGGTTTTTCTAGAGGTTCAACCTGTCTAAGGTTTTTTTTTTACTGCATGAACTTCTGAGAAAGTGTGGGAAATTTTTAATTGGGTTTGAATGGAATTTATGGCCTTAATTGTAATGCCATTTTTCTTTGCAAGTTATTACATGCAAGTAATTTGATTAGTAAAATCATCAAGTTCAAAGAAATTTTCTTTAGTTCATGAATTTTAAAGTTTATGAAGTTTGATGGTTGGAAATTGACTATACTTGCATCAAATTTAATTTCTACTTCTGTTCTTTGTAGCTTGAGCTTGCTGAATCAAGCGGCTTCACTCACCTGCAACCATGTGTTTTGAATATTTCGGTGAATAGTGGATATTTATATTTTTACCTTACATTGCTATCTGGTTTGCAGTGCTTGTATATTAAGGTCTATAAAATCTGCACCTGTGTGCCCTGTTTGCAAAGTACCATGTTCACGTAGAGGTAATTTGCAATCTCTACTTTGCATATAATGGTTTTGTAATAGTATTTGGAGGGTCTTTGGTTAAATTGATTTTTGATTTCTTATCCATGGGCTTAGCTCAAGGTTGAAAATATTATCTATTTTTATATCAAATTTAATGCTTTTAAATTTTTGGTAAGTATTGAACACTTTTTACTAGTATATAATGATCTCCAAAAGGACTTAAATTAATTTAGCTTTATTTGTAGATTTTAAAGTCTCGGATTTCAAAATGTTGCCTGTTACTACTTTGAATGGGGTTTCTAGCCGGCCTCTGCAATCATTCCCGTGTAAGTGTTTTAAAATTCTTTAAATTCATGGAGGATTTTGTTGATTAATTGAATAATTCATGAAAATGCAGAGCCTGTGCAGATTGAAAGTTGAGCATTAAGTTTGAACAATGAAAATGGGAGAGCCTCCAGAAAATGAATATTGAAAATGGAGCCAGAGCAAAAATTGTGAAATTGTGACAATTTGGGCCAATGCAAAGAAAAAATCTTGTTTCTTTGTTAAATTTGTTAATTTTTTTGGTAATAGTTATCTGTGTAAATATTGCTCAAAATCTGGGAAAGATTTTTCTATATGTATACTACCTATGTAAATATAGAAAACATAAGATTTAAATGTACTTATTTGTTTACTTCTTTTTAAGGTTCAAAGCGATCTAAGGTAGAGCTTCTGATTTTACATTGCTATCGCATGTTAGATTCTGATTTTTTTATGCTTCAGTGATTTATATTTCTTGGTTAACCTCCTTCATTTCCTTTCTGTTATTCTTTATTCAAGTGTTTCTTCATTTTTTTGGCATGATGACAGGAATAATTAAGATGTCGTCTGAATCCTGCAAATAAGTCTTTAACTTGGATTTGTGTTCATGGAGTTTCTTTAAAATTTGGGTCTTTAACTTGGATTCGTGTTCATGGAGTTTCTTTAAAATTTGGATCTGTGGTAATAGATATTGTGGCTCTGCTATGAAATTCCACAAAACTTGGGGTGGGCAGTGTATCCATATGGCCTTTTCCCTGCCCTTTTTGCAGTGTTATTTCTTTTAAGATGCAAAAATTGAGAATCTCTATTTGAAGAATTAATATTCGTAGAATTGGGAGTCTGTGTTTGAAGAATTAATATGGGAAGAATTGAGAGCCCGTGTTTGAAGAACAAGAAAGTTTTAGGATTTTTTTGGTAATATGATATTTTTATATGTTAGTTAAAAGGGCAAATGGATAACTACATCTACCATGTTAACTGGATTACAAATCTTTGAAATTTGATGTAAGATTATGTGCTGACCAAAAACTTTTAAAATTATGCACTGACACACCCAACATATCGACATTTGACTAAATTTATATGCTAATCAAACATTCAAGACCAACCAATATTCAACACTAATCAATCCACACTTCAAATTCCACATGGTTTGAATCTCTCCTGTCATGTTCTTGGGAAATGACATTATGGTTTTATTTTATCACCCTTTTCAAAAAAATTCCTTGCTTCTGTTGGGTTTATCTGCCATGCCTGAAGAGTTTGGGTTTTTAGCCTCTGCTTCTTTGCTTTGTTAGTTTTATTATTTCAAAATGTCTACTTGTTGTGATCTTGCACTTGCAGTTCTTCATTTGGAGGCTTCAATTCTATTTTTATGGAGACCTCATAATTCCTTCGCCTTAGATGTTGATATTAACCTTTAAGTCCTTTTATGTGGTAGCTTGAAATTATTTTGACCTTTTACACTTTTTTCTTTTTAACATTCAATTCTCATTCCAAGTTTTTGCTCTGAGCATCTCCATTCACATGGTTTCTAAACAAATCGAAATAGTTGCATCAAAATATAGGGTTCTTAAATTCATAATATTCTAGCTGAATTTTTCTTCTTCTTCTAGGTATTGCCAATAAACTCCACACAGTTCTGCATCTCTCCTGCCATGTACTTGGGAGATGGCATTATAGCTTCCTTGAGGCCTTTATTTTCTAAACTGACCTTTATCTGCTGCTAGGAATATCTGCTATGTCCAAAGAGCTTGGGTTTTCAGTCCTTTCTTCTTTGCTTTGTCACGGAGAAATTTGAAAAATAGGAGCACCATCCAAAATAAATTAAATTCTTAAAATTTGTTAATCTTTTGTTGATTCAGTTATTCACAAAATTATAGGTAAAAAATTAATAGTTTTTGTAAACTATGAAGATTGAAAGTTGAGCATTTAAATTTAAAATATTCAAAACAGAATAATCTCTAAGAAGTGAAAATTGAAAATGAAACAAAGTCTCTAAATAATTTTCTCATATGTTATTTAAAAATTTGTTTAGAGGATATTTTATAAATGATTCAACTATGTATTTTCAAGTGAATATTTTATAATATATATATATATATATATATATATATATATATATATATATATATATATATAATGTAAATTTTAGGAAAATTTAGATAGGTTAATTAAATAATGAAAATTAAAAAAGAAAGATATTTATATAATCCAAGAAAATAAGTTTAAATCTATTTAATAGAAAATTACATATTCATTTGTTTTTTCTTTTTTAGAATGAATTAAGAGTATGATTTAAAATGTTTTAATTCAAATAACATAAATGATAAATTGAAAGACACTCTTCTAGAGAATTTGTCCTTGTCTATGAGCCTCTAATCTAAACTAGATTCAAATAGGGTTACGATTAGGGTTCAAATACCTTTATGGTTAGGGTTAAGCTTCAATTTGGGTTAAGGTTCAATTGATTAAAAATAAGTGTCTTGAGAAGGATATCTCTCGGCGTACTTTACATATATTTTTAAAATATAGGTATGCTAGATAAATAATAATTTAATATTTAAAAAAAATAAAATTGCTACATATAGATAAGAATCTCATGCACTTTCTCATGTGATAATCACTTTCTTGAAAGTTATTTTTTATTTTATATCAATATCACTCACTATTAACTTATGTCCTTTTTTCTTTAGTCTATACTTTATGTCAAGTCATCTTTGTAGTATATTTAATAGAGAATTTTTTTAATTTAAATCGATAAGAAAGTTGTTCATTATTCCATGTGATGATCACCTTTTATAAAGTTATTAATTTATGTCTTTTCCTCTTTCATTTATTCTTTATATCAAGTCATATTTGTAGTATTTTTTATCGTTTAATGTCATGAGCATCTTGTTTTGGTCATTTTTCCTTTCCTTTCTTTTAACTTATAAAAAGTAAGCATTGTAATAGTAAAAATTGCATTGTATGTTTTGAGCCCACTTTAATTATTTTATGTTTTATTTAATAAGGGTTATACTATGTTTCAAAACTAGTATTTATTTTATTTATGTGTTAATAATTTAATTAAGGTATAAATAGAGTTGATGTTAAATTTACAAGATTTAGAGTAATTGGCAATAGAATTCATATCAAATAACAATATTTAATTTAATGATTATCTATTTTTAAAAATCTCTTTCATTTCTCACACAAATAATATTTATTTATTTTTATTGAAAGTTTGTATAATATTATTAAGGAAAGAAGAATATAAATACAAGTGAATAAAAACATCATGCACAACTGCATTTGATGATCACTTTCTTGAAAATTAAAACTAATCCTAAGATTTTATAACCTATTTTATTTCTTTCTCTAAAATTGCATAATAATAATGGCGATAACTATTGGTGTAAATAGGTGTTTTACCTGAGTAGTTCACTAGTGGGTCCTATTTACATTTTAAGTCCACTTAGGTCCTAAGAAATTTTCTAGGAGTCTTAGGTGTCATGTGATCTTATCTTGCATTATCATGGCATTTAATACTTGTGTTCTAAGCCATCTAATAGTTCTAAGGTAGTT
>VDFB02021202.1:0-65168 GCA_007258455.2 Sequoia sempervirens | reverse complement strand
TTCTTCTCTTTTGCTTTCTCTTTATCTTTCTCTTCTTTGCTTGAGTTGTCCCTCCTATGTGTGACAACACTCTTCTTTAACACTTCAGTTTTCTGTTACCAACGAATCTTTTCACGGAAGCCTTCACAAACTTTACCTTAGAATCGCATTCTCAACACAGAACCTTAACGGAACGTGTTTCCTTCATCATGGGTTTGTAAATAAAGGATTTGAAGACCTCCCTTCGAAGTGGGAACTGCTTTTACTTCCCCTCATGTGGGGGCATGTCCTTCCTTTCGAATTCCTTGATAAAGTGAACATCTTTTGAAAGGATTCCTTGATGATGAATCGCTCTAAGAAGAACAACTGCTTTGAATTGTGCGTCCCTTTAGAGGAACCCTTTTCTTCCTCATGGTGGGTTCCCAAGGGACCCTTCTTTTAGAGCCTCTATTCCGAATGGAATCCTTTCACGTCTAGCCTGGGGGCAACCCGACTAGACTCATTCCATTTGCCCTTTCACATCTAGCTTGGGGGTAGCCTGACTAGACCTTACCTTTCAAACAATGTGTCCCTTGATTGGACCCCTCTCCTTTTGAAGGGTTCCCGAGGGACCCCTTTGAAAGTTCTACTTATTGACGACCTGCATGACCTGCCGCTTTTGACATGTTCTATCTACGAGTAGATGTGTTGTTGCTTCTTGACTTTGCGGAGTTCGCTTTCTCAGCTTCCTCCATGTGAGAGATCTTGGGGGATACCTCCCTGCAAGACCAAGAACTTGTAGGCTGCTTTCCTTTGAGCTTCCTTCATGCGAGAGATCTTGTGGGTGGCTCCCCTGCAGGATCGAGAACCTGTAGGGCGCTTCTTTGTTGTTCTTCATGCTTGAGTTTGTGGAGAATATCTTCCCTATAGGATTGAGAACCTATAGGGTGCTTCCTTCGGTATTCTTCATGCTTGAGTTTGTGGAGAATACCTTCCCTGTAGGACCAAGAACCTGTAGGGTGCTTCCTTGGGGCTTCCTTCATGCGAGAGATCTTGGGGGTTGCCTCCTTCCAGGTTTGCGGGCTTGTAAGACGCTCTGTTTCCAACTTCGTAGTTTTGAGCAGCTAAGGAGTCCTTTGCTTTTCCTGCACCTTCAGGTATGCCAGACCGAGTATTGCTTCCTTGATGGTTCATGTATACTTTTCTAACCCTACTCTTTTCTTGATCTACTTTACCGAGCACTCATTAGTACTCGTGCTCGCTAAAGTGGGGGCAAAATGTATAAGAGCGAATTTGCACCTTATGTGCAATTCCCCTTTTTGCCTTTGTCCACCTTAGAAAACCAAGTTCAGAGACTTAATTCCACTTAAGCCCGTTGTTGGTGGTCCACTTAGCACCTATTTTGAGCGTTGATGGAGGCGTTTATGTCAGGGACACTCGCGCGACACACAGACGTCCACACAGGGCTCTTACATCCCTGGCAGATTCTTGCGGTTGAACCTATAGAGGCGTTACACTTCTCATTGACAATGGAATTGTAACGCCCCCTTCGGCCAATTGACCCGAATATGGTCATTTTCTTCCATTCCTTCTTCAAATTCACCCCTTCAACATTCAATCCAACTTCTTCTGAGCTATTGCACACTTCAAGCTCCCATGCTCACACTCTTGCATTCACTTTCTCACTCACTTCAAGCATCTAAGCATTCCATTGCAGCAAAAGCTTCACTCCATCACTTCAATAGAGCACATTTGGGACCACGCCATTGCAGTAGAGGCTTGAGTTCCTCTCATTTCTCCCCCAAGCAGCCTTGAGTGCTCTTAGTGGAGGTGGTAAGCTTCCCTCTCCTCTCCTCTATCACTTTGTTGAGTAGCATAGTACTGTTTTGTAGTGTTTGTGTTTCCTTTATTACACTATTTCTTTATCTCGTTTCCTCGGCGATCCGTGGAGGTGGAAACACCTAAACGGGGGTCTGACGGAGGAAGACCCCTATTTAGACACCCAACATTTTCCCTCTTGCTGTGTGTAGGTGTGCGTGTTGCGAGGAAGATCAACTAGCGAACGAATTCGTTGGTGAGATCCTTCTTACTCTTCTTACACTTGCTTCTCTACTTTATAACATTAGAGAATACTTCATTTATTTACTCATTTCATTTTGGCCTTTTAGTTGAGTAGCTAGGCCATCAGTCATTTTGGTTAGTTCAACCTTGCCTCTGCTGTTGTTTGACCATATGGACTACAATGCACTTTAGAGACGCCAATGTGCCGCGCTGTCATCCAGAGACTACGCTGACGTTCTCAGGCAAAGAGCTCCCTGAGGTGAAGAGTTGAACCTAGAAACTGACTCGCCTAGCCCCACCTTAGAACTCAGGATTGTAGAGTGATTGTAAAACCTCATAATCCTCATCATTCTCATCCTCATACCCTACATGTTTTATATATATATATATATATATATGCAATTTCATATATAAGAACAAAATAATATAATTGCATGGCAGAATATCTTCGAAATGAAAACAAGTGAATCTATTTTCATATTTGGGAATAATAAACAAATATTAAAGACAAATTACAGAGTTAAAGTTTGTGCATTGTCAAACAAAGGAATACAAGTGCATGACAAAAACCCTGTAATTGTGAACCAATGAAACCCTTTCCATGTTTGGTAGTAACAATCAAATAAAAAAAACATTTCGGAGACATAATTATCGTGCATGGAAGAACAAAATAATACAATTGCATGCCAAAATATCTTCGAAATGAAAACCAGTGATACCATTTTCATATATCGGAATAACATGAGAATATTATAAGCAAATTGCAGAGTTAAAGTCTATGCAATGAGGAACACACGAATGCAAGTGCATGGCAAAAACCCTCGAAATGATAAACATTAAAACCCTATGGATATTTGGTAGTAATAGTCAAATATAAAAAAACAATTTGCAGTGTGATTTATTTTAACCATTTCCGTATTTTGGAATAACAAACAAATGTAAAAAGCAAATTGCAGAGTTAAAGTTTGTGCAATGACGAACACACGAGTACAAGTGCATGACAGAAAACCAGTCAAACCTTTTCCATATTTCGTCGAACAAGTCTAATAGTAATGAAAAACCATTTAAACTAGTCAAACCCATTTTATATTTCCTATAAGGAAGCAAATATGAAAAACACAATGCAGAGTAAATGTCGTGCAATGAAGAACAAGAGATTAGGAGTGCATGGAATAGTATAGAGGACACAAAAACCAGTGAAACCCTGAAATTAAACTAAAATGACTTGACATTCATAAAAAGTGTAAGTTCAAACCCCAGATATTGAGTTATAGGTCACTGTGACAAAAATTGACATCACATACACCATATTTGCATTCCGAGGCATAAAGAACATAAATGAAAAACCCAATGTAAACAACATCAGTGTGAAACCCTGGATATTTACAAATTTGTGGACAACATATTCATAGCATACAACATATTGGCATCTGTAGGCATAAAGAATTAATAGTAGTAGAATACTTGTAGCTTCTTAGGGTGATGCTGCTGCTGCCTCTGGACTTTCTTCATATTTTTACAAGAAATTGTATAATTGAAAATGAAAGTGGGATGTGCTAAATGGAAATTGGAAGAGATTGAGTAATGCATTTTTGAATTTGAAAATCTCCTTATATGTTCAATGCTGGTTTGGTATGGAGTCTTTAATTCATGTCCCTTTTTTTTTTCAAATTTGAAATCTTGATCCGATGCCTTCA
Organism: Sequoia sempervirens; assembly: GCA_007258455.2. NCBI lineage: Eukaryota > Viridiplantae > Streptophyta > Pinopsida > Cupressales > Cupressaceae > Sequoia > Sequoia sempervirens. The sequence goes on along the minus strand of VDFB02021202.1, from coordinate 61,452 downwards.
ATTGTAGTGTTTGTATGTATTAATGGTGTGCAATCCTTGTTTGCTTGACAAGAGATTTTGGTGGCTTTAATACCATTGTTTTGGTGGTTGCAGGTGGCAAAAAAGGGAAGGCACTAATAGTAGTGAGCATCGATTTGACCAATGGGACACATATGAATGATTGATTTTCGTCTGAGTGTTGTGTTGGTGGGCAAGTGGGATGGGGGTTGGGTTGGATTGGGTTTGCTGATGGGATAGTGTCGCTCCTAGTTGTTCTCGTGGCATCCGATCTATGAAAAAATTGGCTGTAATGTAATGCAAGTGGTGACATTATAGGGGAGTTTGGGTTATACTAATTTTATATTTTGGGTGCATGTTTTAAATACGAGCCAGTAACAAGCAATATGCCTTGTATGTTTGTGGTGTCAAATGTGCTTTGAATATTTTGACATGTAAGACTGCGAATATCTATTTGTGTATGGGACAAATATTCACCGATTATAGTACAATTTTGATGGCACAGTCATACGAATACCCTTGTTGACTTTGTGGGTGAAAACTGTTTTACAATTGCACATTAAAACGCTCTAATGTGGGGCCATGTGGGACTACTTCTGTCCCCGGTATAGACTCCCACCCTACTTTGGGCCCTTTTCCCCTATATAATTTCTTAATAGACAGACTTTTATACGGTACTTTTAAATAAGGTTATTTGAAATTGCAAACCGTTGCAGGTTGAATCCCGTCTTCAGCTTGACAAGTGGGTTACGCTAGCCAAAAATCTCCGAAAACCAATAACTAGTGTTTGACATAAATACGGGAGAAAATGAAATGAGATGAAATTGAATTTATTTTATTCCGTATCATGAAGTGAGGATTGATCCTTCGACAGCTCGATCTTTCGCTCCTCAGGTATAGCCCTAGCTAGGCTGATTGTTACAATTTTTGGTGCGTCTGTGGCATGGTTACCGAACATTTAAGATGGAGCGTTAAATTTTATTCTAACTATTTATTTGTACATGAATCTTGGCTTGGATTTTCAAGGAAATCATAAATTGGACAATCATGGCATCAACCGCGGAAGACAATCAGGTACTCTGCATTTAGTATTTAATGACTTTAGATTTCCTTAATAATATCTAATTGCTCAGTCTTGAAAAGATACTGTAATTCAGCTTCTTGCTCCGCTTGTTTTTACTGCTATGAATCCGTACAAGATTCAAACATACTCTGCTTTCTGTTGATTACTGTTTGAGTATTGAAGTTCCATAATCTGAAAATAAGGTCTTCTGTACTCGGCTTTTGAAATGAGGGTTATGAGTGATATCTTCAATTGTGTGAAAGAAGTTTATATATTTCTTAGGTTTCCTCGTGGACGCCTACTCTATTATTCCATATCTAGGTTAATAGGCAAAATTTCACCATACCTGAGCTTTCTCATGGTGACAAAACTAAGGAGTACAAATTTTGAATAATATATGAATAGGATAGATGAAAGCCAATCGGCTTATATTCTTCCATGAGGAGGGCTCTCATGCATCAAATTGGTGTCTCTCTCACACGTGACTTGAAAAAATATCTCTACCTTTACATTATTACATAGACCGGCAAGGTTGGTTTACTTCCAGTTTGGTCACGAGGTTGCATACAGGTATACAAAAGTTCAAAAAATATAGAAGGTATATTGAATGAATTTCACTTGTAGGCCATGACAGGGCAGGTTTGATAGGCTAAAATGTTGTCTGGCCTACCTGTGAGTCGTGACCTAAAGAACTATATTTACCTCTAATTTGGACAGCACAAATCCCCTTCAAGTGCATTGGAATGCATCTGGGCTGTATTGTAACCTACGTAGAGATGCAAATATTGGATGGATAGACCATTGTTTTGAAAGCTTTCTAAATTTAAGAAATTTAGACACCTGAGATGCGTTTCTTCAGATGTGCTCCATTTTCTTATGAGATTTTGCTGCTGTTTTATCACTTTTCCAGTCCATAATTGAGTGTGCCAGCATTGAAGGAGGATTTGGCATCATTTTGGGTGAGTTGCATCAGCATTTATTGCCGTTTGCAGACATATTCTGAGATGTTATCAGCATTTTGGAGGGTATTTGGCTGCTGTGCAGCCTCTATTTGATAATTTCCAGCTGCCATGTCACCTTCCTAGGTCATTTGTCTTGTCAATGCTGCTGTTACAACATTCCTTAAGTCAGATCCAGCTGCCAAACTTGCTAATTATTTGCCATACAGGGTTTTCTTCAGCATGTGGCAACTGCACATTCATCATTTCTGGTCAAAATCAATTGTTGTAAGTCTGAAATTGTGCATATCAGTCAATTAAGTTGCTCCAGCTGTTGCAAATCAAATAAAATCATTTTTGAGGATGATAAATTGATGCATAATTCAAATCCAAGCATGTTTGATATCCTAGGGTTCCATATTTGTGTGATTATTGGCATTTGAAGGTTTAATCCATTTATTTTTAGTTTTAGTCATATCAGCACTGATATTTGATATATGCAAAGCATATAGTCTTCAAATCTGAGCATAATTGCATGTCATAAGGTTTCTATTGGCTGTCCATTTCATATCAGACACAAACCAGCTATTTCATTTGGGTAATTTGACATCTACAAGTTGAATTTTGCTATTTTGGGTGAATTTGAAGTTGTATTCCAGCCATAGAGGGTTTGACAAGAAGTTTCCAGCAATTTTCTTCCATTTTGGTTTGCTATTTCTGTTTGTATTTTGTTTCAGAAATTAGAAAAAATACAAAAGTCAGAAGATAAACGAAAATCCTATTTGGGGACATTACATAATCATATTAAAATGATATGTTATAAAACTCTTTATCTACGAGCTGTTAATTATCTCATTAAAGGTGCTATTTGCCTTTTCTAATCTGGGCAACATGTCTATTGCTCGTGTTATTTATTGCTTTCAACACAGTGGGCATTGAGCAGTCACTGTAGCTGAATTTTCTACATGTGGTAGACTTTATTTGATTTAGCAACTGATTTGGGGTCATGCCTTCTTTTCCTTCTTTTGGGTGTAACCTTTCTTTTCTCTGTTGTGGTGGTCATTGTTTTGTTTGCATGGGAAGATTCCTATCTTGACTGAGCTATATAATGGCTGTTTTTGGTAGTGTGTGTTGTTGCTTCATTTTCTTGGCCTTCAAATGCATGAAGAGGCAGATTCAACTCTTAGGCTGCATACTATTCTAAGCAAGTGACAGATTACGGATGTTGTCCTTGTTAGGCTGTGATTTCTTCTTTCTTCTACATGGTAGGCTATTACTTTGGCCCTTAGACTTTTGTTGCTGCTGTTCAACATCTTCCCTGGCTGTTAAACATTCCATTATTGCTTTTCTTGATCATGTGGCATTCTTGGATGAGTAGTGGAGGCTGCATGGTATTTTGTTGCTGCTTGAGCTTCTTTAACCATGTGGCACTTTTCCATGGTCTATTATCGTCCCCGTGGCTGCATGGTTGAAGAGGAAAGAGGAGCAGAACTCTATTGAACAGAGTTGAAGAAGAATATAACCTCTTGTGAAAAAGGGAAATTGCGATGAGAAGGTGATGGCTATGTTGAAGCCTCACATTGAGAGTGAGAAAGAGGTGATAGGAAGTTGTAGCTTAATGTGGCTTAATTTAATTTGTTGCAAGCTAAGTTGCTGAATTGGTTACGCGGTGCAATGCATGACACGGCATTTTTGGTGTGGGTACGTCCGTACATAAAACATATAAAAATCATAGTTATAGACATATTTGCAGCCTAAAAAGTAAAAACAAGAATTAAATTTAGAATACCACATATCATGCATATGCTAAACAAAACTTAGATCTACCATAAATATAAGAAATCCAAAATACAATTATACTAAATTAATTTGATATCAATTTTTCAAAACTTGAATGTTACGATAGGTATATAATTATATTGAATTCATTGTTCATTGGTTCAACATTTAAAACAAAATAATACAATTAATGGTCTACGGCATCATATGGGTCTCCAGGAAGATTAAGATCAACATCATCATAGACATTGTCATTAGATGATGTAGGTAAATCAGTAGAACCACATGCAGCCCCACTAGCACTTGCACTGGAAGCATGTTGGATATTCGACTCCACAGAAAGTAAAGATTGTGTGGCAGCTGAAAAATCCAAATCAGTTCGCTCTGGATCTACATCCCACAACCTCGTGCCTCCTTCCTTATACTCATTCTTTTTATGAGTAAGAAGGCGCAAGTTGGAATGCACATAAACAAGCTCTTCCGCCTTACTTGCTGCCAATCGGTTGCGTTTTACTGAGTGGATAAATGAGTATGTACTCCAATTTCGCTCAGCTGAAGAGGAACTAGCAACCTATTGAAACAAAGTGAGAGGAACTTATAATTATAAATTGTAAATCAAACTTTAAATTTGAAGTTAACCATTTTATTATTTTAAAAATAGTAAACAATATAAATTTAGAATTTTAGAGAGTGCAATAAAAACTAAGCAACTTACTTGCGATAAAACTTTGATTGCAAGAGTTTGGAGATGTGGTGTTGTAAAGCCATTGATATACCACCAAGAATGAGCATCCATTCTATACTTGTCACGTGAAGCAGCAATACTTTGATTTTCGCTGGCTACAAAATCAGCAAACTCATCTCTAACTAAACACTCCATTTCTTGATTGGAGAAGAGTCTACTCAGTGCTTTCAAACACCCCACACCAACTTCTTGATCTGAATATGGCTGCACTCTTGATGGCAAAGCAAGAATCTCATCACTATAAAATTTGGGAGTCAATGCAAATGCAAGAAGATGTAGTGGGGTGGTCATTTTGTTCCACCGTTCAACACAAATTGTTTGCACCTCTTTGAAGAAAGTTTCTTCAGGATCTTGCTCTTTTTCGTTGATGATGATTTTCATTTGCTCGATCATTGTATCAATGCCATCATATACCTCTCCCAAACATGGCTTATCCATGTCAGTAAAACGGATCATACTCATGATGGGCTCCGTGAATCTAAGAAGATATTCTGCTCGTTCCCACCAAATGTCATCTAAGATCATTTGTTTTACATTTGTTGCCCTTTCAGTATTGGATTGCCTCCATAGGGACCAACTTTGACTGATAACCATGCTAGAAAGTGCCCCCCGCACCTTCACAAGTCGCCTCAAGACAATCGTGTTCGATGCAAATCTGGTTTCGGCAACCTATTCAAATATTTAAAAGTAAAATTAAAATATAAAGAAGACATGCTTGAGTTTAAAAAATAAATTAGTAATTACTAAAGTGAAATGTAAAATTTAAAAGTTGAAGTGTTTCAATTACCTTCAACAACTCCAATGCTGAAAATGATCTAAAAATGGCCTGTGACATTTGATGGTTTGTGATGAACATTTGGATCTCTTCAGCTTCAGCATACATTTGTTTGATCCAATTTATTTTCGCACCCAACTTTTGTAGCATGAGGTTGAGAGAGTGAACAGCACAAGGTGTCCAAAATATGTGCTCAAATCGTGTCTCAATCAACATACCTGCAGCTCTACAATTCTTTGCGTTGTCTGCTATTACTTGGACAACATTTTCAGGACCCACATCCTGAATGCACTGTATAAGGATGTTAGCAATAAATTGTGCATCCTTCACTTGTCCTTCACAATCCACGCTTTCAAAAACATTGCCCCTTTAGGGCACACTGCAATCACATTGATTAATGGCCGGTTTTTGGCATCCTTCCATCCATCAGAAATAATTGACACCCCTGTTTTTTTCCATGAATTTCTAATGGGAGCCAATGCATTGTTTATGCCTTTTACCTCCTTTGCTAGTAAGGTGGTACGCACCTTCTCATAACCTGGCCCTGTGTAACCTTGTGGACAGTCACTTGCCTTTCTCAACATATCTTGCCAATATGGTGATCTTACAACATTAAATGCCAAACCGTTTGCATATAGACATCTTGCAACAGCTTGATCTGCAACCTCTCTAGCTTCAAGCTTAAATGCTCTTTCTAATGGCCCCTTGCTTCTCTTCACACCAACAGGATCATCTTCACTTCTACCCAAAAATGGGTGGCTCTCTACTACAATATCATCAAAGTCACCATGTGTTGGAGAAGGAGGAGGCCTCTTTGATCCCCTTCCACTTCCTCTTCCTCTCAGCAAAGGATGGTTTGTGGCATGACCAACTCTTGCATCTGCTTCCTCTTGCTCTTTAATATATGCTGCTACTTTGTGAGGATGTAACGCTTTACCATTTTCTCCTTTACATATTGTGATTCCTTGTCTAGGAATGGCACATAAATGGCATTTCACACGACTGTATGAGCTGGTATACTGAACTTTACAATGATTGCATATCCAAACAAATGTTCCTCCCCCTTTAACTTCTTGTATTATTTGTACATATTTCCATAGAGGTGAATTTGCGTCGGTTTTAAAGGTGGGTCCACCAATAGAAGTAGAACTGGCTGCCATTATATTTCCTAAAAAATTCAAAAAATAGTTATTGAATATTGAACAATAAAAGTTAAAAAAATATAATGCGGGTTTGGATATCAACATTAAAATTTAAATGGAACATACTTCAATATTTATTACTAAAAATTACAATTAAATTAATAAACATTTAATATGTAATTACTAATTAATATAATTACAATTTAATAATTTATATTTATAATTTTAATTTTAAATTATTGATTATTATTTATTAAAATAAGAAATAGTAACATAAATAAATTTTAACGTTAAATATACAAAATAATAACTAGATTTATATTAAATATTATTTTAAGATTTAAACTTTAAACTTTAAAATTGAATTAAATTAAAATACTAAAATAAATTTAATTATTTATATTATATATATAATAAAATTATAAATGTAAAATGTTAAATAATAAATAATATTATAATAAATATTTGCTAAAACTTAATACTAAATAATTAAAATAAAACTCTGTATTAATATATTTATATTATAATATATATTATAAATTTGTATTTTATAAAAACAATATTATATTATTTATTAGTATTATGATTCTTATCATATAAATTATAAAACAAAAACAGTATTAAAATTAAAAATAAAAACCCAAAACATTATAAAATATAAACTTCGAATTAAATTAAAGTTCAAAAGCTTGAAAAATACCTGGTAATGGCGGACAAAAACGGCGAAGGAAATCCGCGCAGGAAAACGACGAGGAAAATGGCGGAAAATTTCTTTATCAGTCGACGGCCTTTGCGATTTCCCTGTGTTTTCCTTGAATGGAGTCCGTTTCTCCTTGCACGACCACAACTGTTTCTCCTTGCGTGTGTTTGAATGGCGGACGGACAGACCTGTATCTTCCTCAAAGTCGCAAAACAACCAAGCAAAACAAGCGCCGAAAGCACCAAGCAAAACGAGCGGCGAAAAATAATGAAAATAACTTAGGGTTTTTTTACCTTTGACCATTCCGAAATCTCGCAAAAAGTTTTGGGAAACTCCGCCCGAATCGGATTTAAAATGCCACGTCATGAAAAAACGGCGGGATTTGAAGTAAAAGCGTGTAAATTAAATTGGTTGTGTTTTTGGTAAAAAATTAGTACCGACCCAGTCTGGGGTTTTCAAAGCAATCGTTTTGGCCGCATCTGTACCGGAATCGGCGAGGGTAAAGGGGCGATTCGGTAACTTCTAAGGTTGCAAGTTGTCATCAGCTAGAGGAAGTTAATAAATTTGTTGTTTTACATTTAAATTGCTTCCATTGTGCATGGGTGGTGTAAAATGTTGCGTGGGCTGCTAGACTAGGCATTTTTATTTAAACCCCCTAGTCTAGACTGCATTAGGCTCTTGGAAAGTTCTTGTACTAGTAGGAGTAGGATCCCTTAGTGGCCAAGTAGAAGCTGTAAACATTTGGTCTTCACCACAACCCCACAATATATTTATTTCAGCTCTTTGTTTGAGTGACCATTTCCCACATATCTCTACACCTCATACATGAAGGAGGTGTGCATTAACTCTTATAATGCTACCTCGAAATTCAACTTGGCAGAAATAACATCTCCACAGCCTAATGCCCCCATTGTCCTAGGTCTTGCTTCTAATTTGGTTGCACATTGTCTTAAAGGGGACTTTTTATCTATGTTCCACTTAGTTTCTTGACGGGGGGATGGGTTTTGGGGATGGGGTGACCAAGGGCCTATGTTTGGGGACGACGATTGGGGGGGCAACACAAATATATATAATACTTGAAAAACTAGCTATAAGAAGATGTATAAGTATAAGAATTACAAATGAAACTTTGGCATACTAAGTAAAGTTTATACTACTAAACATTAAAAACATTGCAATGATTGCATTGAACATTAACAATGGTGGGTAGAGGTTTGGGGGTTGATCCCCTAGTAGGGTCGAGGGGTAGTGCTTCTTGCGGGGTTCGAGGGCAAAGGCCCTAGCCAGGTTGAGGGGCAACACCCCTAACATGTTCTATGTCATGATACATGTGTTGGAGTACAGGACCTCTGAGAGGGGAGGGGGGCGGGAGTGAATCAGTGGTCTAATAAAACCAATTTCAAAACTCAACACACCTGATTACACAAAGTCTCTAGATGTTGTATGTTATTAAAATCACAAAGATGTGCAAATCAGAATACCACATTTAAATCAGGAATGATCGGCCATAAACAAAGCAACACATCATCAAGAAGAATCAAGACACAGGATTTTATGAGTGGAAAAACCCTAAAAGGGTGAAAAAACTACACTGGCCAAAAACCTGCTGTTTACAAATTGTATGCCTCACTGGCAATACAACAAGCCTCACTGGCTAACAGTCAAGCCTCACTGGCAATCATTCAAGCCTCACTGGCAAACTACTCAAGCCTCACTGGCTATCAACAAGCCTCACTGGCCATTTACAATCTGCCTCACTGGCAATCTTCAATCTGCCTCTCCGGCAATCTTCAAAAGAAAAGAATGACAATCAGAGGGTTACTCTGTTTCCATACAAACCATTGCACTATCTTTGCATCAACGATCTTTATATTCTGGTCAAGAAAGTGCAATCCACCTGTCATCATCTTGAATACCTGAAACATTCAATTACCCTGCCTAGTTCATGATGGATCCATCATCTTGGATACCTTGCTCTGTTCTGTTACAGTCATCTTTGCTTGACATACTTCAATCAAGAAAATTCATCTTATACTCACAAAGCTCATTCCATCTTCAAACTATAGCTTCTCTCATTCTGAATGCAAAAAACCTTTCAAAACTCTTTATAGAATTCAGAAAAACTCTTTATAGAATTCAGATTTCAATTGGAAATCACACAAACTTTGGCAGTCATATTATACTGTGCAAAACAAAACTTCATTAATAGTTCCAATCATACTGTACAAGTTTTCTATCTCTCCAATCATATCATTGTTTTGTTCAAAGCATATAGCTTACTACATAAACCACAGCAATATAATTACCTTGCATATCTCTGCTGTTCATGTCTTCTTATTATTCAGGCATCAAAACATGATATCACAGTCTTCAATACCGCTTCACACATCTCTGACAAAGATTTGCAATATACCACATTCCCATTTTCAAAAACAAACTGAAACAAAACTTCTCAAATTGATGCCATCAAAGACCATTAGTCAAGGCTCTCATTCTTTTCATATATACATAGTTCCACCAAGTCTCGGGGACGGGGACGGGGGGACGGCAGGGGACGGGTCTCGGGGGCGCGGGGGCGAGGGACCTAAATTTGGGGACGGGGAGGGGACGGCGGGGGGACGGCGGCGGGGGGGCGGCGGGGGGGCGGTGCGCTGAAATACATATAGTACTTGAAAAATTAGTTATAAAAAGATGTATAACTGTAAAAGCCTAAGGAATAAGTAAATTTTAGAGTTTAAACACATTGCAATGATTTCATTGAACTAGTGAACATTGAAACAATGAAAATTAAAATGAAAATATACTTGTAACTTGTAAGTTGTAACTTAAATTTTAAATTTTAATAGACATTGTGATTGGAATGAGAACTAGTTGTTTCATAATTTGAATTTCAAAATTTCATAGTCATGATTCATAATTACAATCAAGTATCAAGTTATCAACACAACAGTGTTCAAACTTCAAACTTCAAAAACAAAATAGACTAAAATTACTAAATAGTAAATACTAAATAGCTAATGGCATGATGCCTCTAATGATCTAATCATCTCCAACTCCAAGCTCCATGCCAATCTCCTCATCATCGGAACCATCGGACGAGGACCCCAAATGCTCAAGCTCATCTAAACCAATACCAACCAGCCCTATCTGTGTAGCATCCTCATCTATCTGTGCTGGCTCTTCTGGCTCTACATCCCATCTGTCTGCTGGACTCTCCTTGTATGTAGTTGTGCTGCGATCAATGAGACGTAAGGCACTATGGACAGCCACAAGCTTCTCTGCCCTCCTAGAAGTGAGCCTGTTCCTCTTAACAGAGTGGATGAAGTTATAAGTGGACCAGTTCCTCTCAGAAGCAGAAGAACTAGAAACTTGGGACAGCAAACGAATGGCTAGAGTAGTAATCAAAGATCTAGGCCCATGCATAGTCCACCACAACTTGGGGTCCTCCTGTGACATAGTCTCCAAATCTACTTTGGCTGCCTCTGAATATCCCCAAAGAGTAGCAAATTTTGTCCACTCAGTACGAAGCAAGCTGGCCTCTATAGGATCATAAATTTTGTCAATGGCCTTCATGAACCCTTCCTTCACCTCAACATCCTCAATAGGTGTCACTCTACCGGGACGTGGCACATACCACTTTGGGTTCAATGCGTAGGCAGCCATGTGTAAGGGAGTGTTGAGTTTCTCCCACCTATGCTGAATGATTGGATAAATATGCTCGGTGTAAAATTGCATTGTGGGGTCCTTCTCTCGCACTTTAGCCTTCATTTGATCAAGCATGGAATCAATGCACTCGTATACCTCTCCAAGGGAAGGTGCATTAGAATCCCCAAATCTAATAACTTTGAAGACAGGCTCAATGATGGAGACAATATATTTGGCATCAGCCCAAAAAACATCATTCTTCACCACCTCCTTAACCCTCAATCCCTGCTGTGTCTTCGACTCAGGCCATCTGTTCCATTCTGCTGTCATTACCATTAGTTGCAATGGCTCTTGCAACTCAAGCATCCTCTCCAAGAGAATAAAGTATGATGCATATCGAGTCTCTACAGGCTTCAGGAATTCCTTCTTGGAGAAGGACCTGAAAAGTGCATGTGAATGATGATGGTTGCAGATAAACATCTGCACATCTCTAGCATCACTGACAATAGATTTGATCCAGCTGATTTTACCCATGTCCTTAAGTGCATTATTCATAGCATGCACACAACAAGGAGTCCAGAAAATATGTCTATAGGTTGCCTCAATCAACCTCCCTGCAGCTCTGCACACATGGGCTGCATCTGTCACTACCTGCACCACATTTTGTGGCCCAACCTCCTCTACAACATCCTTGAGGATCTGAAACTGATAATGGGCATCCTTGCTATGCCCTGAACAATCAATAGCCCTAAGGAAATAAGGGCCCGCTACAGATGTGACGATGATATTGATGAGTGGACGATGCCTAATGTCCGTCCACCCATCCATGACTATGCTGCATCCACTTGTGACCCAGGTTCTCTTCATCTTCTCCATCAAAATATTAATCTTGGAATAGTTTTGATCCAAGATTGTTGTCCTCAATTTATTCTCCCCTGGTGGCACATATGATTGTCCTGCCCTTATTATTTTTGACACAGCTTCCTTATAATAAGGAGAGCGAGCCACGTGGAATGGAATGCCATTGGCAAAGAAGAATTTGCCAATGGCATCATCTGCCTCATCCTTTGCCTGCACATTGAATAAACTTGCTATAGGTTGTGAAGATGCCATCTTACGTTTCCCCCTAGGCTCTGCTAAACTTGAACTGAACGGATTTGGTGGCCTTTGACTCTGCAAAGTAGAAGTAGACACTGCTGAAATATGATCACCCATGTAACTCTTATGTTGCAATGTAGCAGATGTAGGCACTTCATCCTCATTACAACCCCATAATTTTAAAATTTCAGCCCTGTACTTCAAATTATTTGCCACAGCTTTGCATACATCTACACCTTTGCCTCGAACAAGAAGAAAATGTGCATTAGTTCTTGTAATGCTGCCAAACCATGTAAGCTCACACATGTGACACTTCCATAATCTAGTGCCCCCAGTTGCCCCAGGCTTTGCTGCTATCTTGGATGCAAATTGTTTTAAAGGTTTTTTTGGATCAAAGGGGCCCTTGGCCCATTCTTGAAGGAGTTCTGAAGGGCAGCTATTAACTTTACTACCAATGGAACTTGTGGTAGTTTGAGTATTTGAGGCTGAGCCATGTTGTTCTTGTGGTTCAACTTCACCCTCAGCCTCCCCTCCTATTTGAAAGTCAGGATCATGATCATCTGATGAATCATTTGCACTTTGAATGTCCGGTTCATCATCACTTATGTTGTGTGAACTCATTATGATGATTATGCTGCAAAAACAATGTTAAAAAATAAAAAATAATCAGACTTATGATGTAAACAAAAAAAAATTAAAAATCAAACCTATAAAGTTACAAGTATATACTAAAAGTATAAAAGAGTCAAGACTAAAACAGTAAAACTTAGAAAGAAATGTGGTCTCATGAATTGCAATATTGCTGCTTGCAAGATATACAAGCAGGAAAATCAAAATGTGGAAGCAGAGGCAAGGCATGTGAACTATTTCAGTTTGACAGAATGCTGGCAAGTGGCAATTGAATGCATGAAGAGTAAAAGTGTAAAACAGAAAATGTGGAAGCACAGGCAACTGGCAAGGCATGTGAATTGTTTGACGACTGAAGTCTGAAATCAAAATGAAAATGTGGAAGCACAGGCAAGGCATGTGAAGTTTGAACTGTTTGATTGTTCAATTTTTTTTTATTTTTAATTTTTATTTATTATTAATTTATTATGCCTCAATGTGGAAGCACAGGCAAGGCATGTGGACTGTTTGATAGAATGAAAAAATGTGGAAGCACAAGCAAGGCATGTGAACTGTCGAACAGTTCACATGCCTTGCCTGTGCTTCCACATTTTAATTTTATATTTTTCATTCTAATTTCTGTCAAACAGTCCACATGCCTTGCCTGTGCTTCCACATTTTGGAAGCACAGGCAAGGCATGTGGACTGTTTGATAGAATGAAAAAATGTGGAAGCACAGGCAAGGCATGTGAACTGTCGAACAGTTCACATGCCTTGCCTGTGCTTCCACATTTTAATTTTTTGATTTTCATTCTAATTTCTGTCAAACAGTCCACATGCCTTGCCTGTGCTTCCACATTTTGCAAGGCATAATAATTTAATAAATTAATAATAAATAAAAATTAAAAATTAAAAATTAAAAATTGAAACTCATATGAAACTTTGAAAAAAATTTAATTTAATTTTTTATTTTCTGGAACGGACGCCTCAAAGAGGTGCCCGTTCAACAGTGTCGTGGCCTCTTTGAGGCGTCCATTGAAATTTCAAATGCTTGGCGTTTATAAAATAAAAATGCTACAAAAAAACGGAAATCTGAAAGACTGAAACCTACCTGGTTAGCAAAAATTCGCTTGAAGGTTAAGACTTGCAGACTTGCAGTGGAATCAGTTTTGGCTCCTATTCTCAGTCTCCCGCCGGTTGCCAGTCGCCACAGTGAAAAATGAAAATGAAAATTGCTCAGCTCATGTAAAAAATATATTCATTTATAAGTTATAACCTAAACTATGTAAATTTTTAATTTTCTTTAAAAAATCATTATTTTATAGGGGACGTGGGAAACTTGGAGTCTTGGAGACGCCCAGAAGACTCCGAGTGGAGACGCCCAGAAGACTCCGAGACACGAAGTCTCTTTTTTCGCAGAGGGGAGGAGGGGGAGGGCTGGGGGGGGGGACGACTCTCCGTCTCTCGAAACCCCCCCCCGCGCCCATTTTTCTGGGACGCGGCCCCTGGAACTATGTTCATATATCAAATGCTTAGTACCTTAGCATAATCTTCTTCTTCCATCGCTGCCAAAAACCAGTTTTCAAAACTGTGCATCATCAAATATGAAGAGACATAGTTTGCAATTAGAAACACTTCTAATTTTGAATTGGCGCCAACAAAACCTTATATCTTCATCTGCTCATTTCCAAAAGACGCATAAAAGCAGAAAACCCTTTAACTTCCACGCCTGTCAAAGTAAAACCATTTGAAGTAACCATTCTCAGATTTGAATGAGAACCCTTGATTTGAGAGACCCACCAATTCATTTTTAAACAACAGCCTTTGATCTTCAAGGTCAACGTGCTCAACCGGTTTCAAGGTATGAGAGGGCCAGTTAATGAATGACAATAATCCTCTTAAAACATTACTAAAGTTAACTTGAACCAGCAATATCAGGTCACTAAGCAAATATATCAAAAAGTGAATTGCTTTTTAAATGTTTTTCAAAAGACTTAAACCCTAAATCTTAGGGTTCTAGGAAAAGCTTAAATGACAAACTTTGCTTATATCCAAAGATTTCACTTTTGCATCAATGTCAAACCCACACCATGAACTGAACAATAAACAAGCAATGTGCAACAATACTATGAAGCATCAAACTTGTACCATGAGACCATGAGTACAATTGTAGCAACTCTTTTGCACTAAGCACCATAAGATGATCAATGAATATCCTTTGTTATGATTTGATGTGAATGATGAATCCCATGCATTCAAGGAATGATGAATCCCATTGATCTACCTTAAAGCAACATGAAAAACCTTGAAGCAAGCAAGACCAAGAGCAACTGAACTCTCCTTTGGAAATCAACAAGCATCAACACCAAAACAAATACATCAATGAAAAAACAATGCCACTGCCAACAACATGGTGGGGTCAAAACCACACAAACCTTCATGGTGAATGTCATTTTCACAATTTTATCACTTCCTTTTTGGAACAAGTCCTTACTAGTTTTGAAACTTAGGAGTGATTTGAAATGATGCTTAGAAGTTAGATGCCTATTTATAAGTTTTTTGTGAGTGCTTATGGTTTGGGTGGATCACATAGACCATTAGGGTTAGGGTTTGTGGAATGTTGATCAAAAACACTTTTTGATTTTTAAAAATTATTGACTTTTTCATTTTGTTGCCATGGGGAATGCCTAGAAGTCTTGGGGATGTTTGGGAGATTCCTTGGATTCCCTTGGACATCTCGAGGATGTTCTAGAGTCCCCAAGCTGTCCCCAAACTAGGGGTGTTCCGGAAATGTCCCTATGTCTTGAGTGGCGGCGAGACAATGGGGGGACAACCCCTCCAAGTCCTTGTGTCTTGGGTATGTCCTTGTCTTAGAAATGTGGGGATTTTGGGGGGTGGGGGGCATGTCCCCATTGAACACTGCTTCTTATCGAAGGAACACTTGGAAAATCCTTTTAATAATTTGGAAATGCAATTGAAAATGTACACTGCTAATAGAATCAGTTGCCTCACTTCTTGCCAATACTTATAATCAGAGTCACAAATTCAACCCCTACAGGCTTTTGCTGACCCTCTTTATCACTCATGCTATGAGAACAAATATTGACACTGCAAGAAATGAAATTTATGGTGTAAATTTTAAACCATACATATGTCATTATGCACGGGCTCAAGACCAAGCAATTTCTTTTTTGTTTTTCTTCAAGTTGCACAAAGCATAGGAGCAAAAGATACACAAAAATAGGAATCCTTGTTCTTCAACTTTCATCAAACAACAATTTCATTTTTGTTTTTCTTACATTAGGTTGCATGAAGTACTGAAGTAGAGGATACACAAAAGAAAAAATCTTAATTTAAGTAGTAGTAAAAAAATAAATCTTAATCAGCTATCTAAACAAATTTGCAAATATACATTTCAAAATTAAATATTAAAACTGAAAATACTACTATTATAAATGTAAAGTTAATACTTAAACCTCTACATGCTGTTTTTAAGGTTGTCTAACTTCTGTTTTCAATAAAAACAGCAGTTCAATAAACCTTTTAAACAGCATTTAATAACCATATATGGTTCTATGAACAATTTATTGTATATCTAAATTGAAAACAAAAACAAAAACTATCACATGATCATTGATTCTAAATTTAGCCATTTAGGAATGAACAACTAAAATAAAAAATTCAAATCTTAAAAGATGAAGGGCCATGGCTTACCTTGAAGTATTGACAGCTTTCAACTTGATCAATGTGTTGAAAACTTGGCACTTGCTCTTCCTCTTGTTAATGCTTGCACTCTTGTAGCCTTGTTTGTTCTCACTTGTGCCATGCAACTGTTGCACTTGCAGCCTTGCTCAATGCTTCCAAGTTTTGATGGTGATTTGGAGTGAGAGAGTGAGGTGGTATTTATAGTTTTTTTGGACTGCATAGGGTGTGGGTGGGACCCACAAACTTTTAAGGTTAGGGTATGGGGCATGAGCATCAAGAACAATGTTTTTTTTATTGCTTCTTGGAGATGTTTTGCATAGGGAATGATCAACCGTCTTTAAATGAGACACTTTTGGGAGCTTCCTAGAAGTTCTGGGGATGACTAAATGTTCCCTAAATATCTGCAATAGAGGAGAAGTCTCGAAAACATCCCTTCTTAGAGGGAGACGTCCTAAGGATGTTTCCTACTTGGTGGTGGTGGTGGGGGGATAGAGATGGGATGTTTCCTAGCCATCTCCAAGTCTTGGGGAAGTCCTCGTTTCCAAAAATGCCACTTTTTTGGGGGGAAGCTGTCCTTGTGGAACACTAGTGAACATCAACTGTTGATCATGGATTGATCCTATGGATGGCACAATCTTGAAAATATGTTTACAAATATGTTAGAGCATGAGTACAACAACCATCTGATTACAAATTAATCCAATGGCTTTTGCAATAGCTAAAATGCTTTTGCATAGAAAAAGATGAGAGGTGCAGCATTGTTTGTGGAGGGTGAGATGGCAAGCGGCGAGCTTGTGATTGATAAGGAAGTAAATAAATCTGAAATCCACATGAACTCAAGCATATTTTATAAAAATGCAAAAAAAATCATAAGGTGGGCCCTAGAGCATAGAGATTTAAGTTTAATAAATTCTTTTGTTTTGTGACAAGTTCTTCTTAGGCAGAGATCAAAGTAAAAGATTAAAGATTAAAGGGTAAGCTCATAGAGTTTAAGGAATGTCATTGAAGGTGGAGCCCACAACCTCCTAAAATGTTAAAGAATAAATATTCTTCTTTGAGCTCATATTGTTTAAAATCAAATGAGTTTATTAAAGTAATTAAGTCAAAAGGGAAAGAAAGCTGATATTTAACGGAGCTCATGTTGTATAAAGTGAAAAGCACATTGCCCTAATACCAAACAAAGGAAGCGCTTGGGATAAAATCATGACCTGGGAATGGAGAAGAGATGGCTGAGTTCAAGGATTCAAGGTTTTAGCATGCAGAAAAAGGAAAAATGTAGGAAAATAAGAGAGTGAGCAGCAGTTGACTCACATCGATCTTCACATCACGTCATAATGTTGACATCGATGATAACACTGTATCTGCACACTGTACATTCAATGACAACACTGTATCTGCATACTGTACAGCCATGCTCATGTTGCCAACAAGAAAATCAATGACAAACTCCTTAAACTTCCAACAAAAGGATATTCTGCAAACACACCAGAAGAGTGCAGAGTTGATAGATGAAGCAGTAAAAGTGTTGCAAGACAATATTCCCAGAGCAACTGTTGATAATTCTCTGTCTGGTGTGCAGCAGTTGAAGTTATTATTTGATTCCTTTAAGGAATATTCTACTGGTTTGGAAGAGAAATTGGAAAAAGAAATGGCAAAGAAAGTCAATGATAAGAGATTAACTGAAGTTTATGATAAATGGGTAGCTTCAACATTTATTTGTCCACTCAAATCATGGATGACAGTAGCGTTCAAGGAATAGTTTCATAATTTATTGGCATAACGAGCATTTATTCTGGGGGTTTTTCTCTCCCACTCTTTGTTTTCCTCCTCCTCGTCTTCTCTCTGATATATATATTGTAGCTTCTTCTTTCAGAAAAAAGAAAGTTATATTTTCTGGCAAAGCTCTGCCATTTTTGTAGCATGAATGTGCATATTTGGGTCTTTGGGCAAACATTTTGTATTATTGTAGAGATCTATGGTAGCCTACGACTGTGTAATATTTCTACCTTTCGTATTTGCATACCATGTCTTGCTTCTAATGAATAAAATATTTTGCTCACTGTGTTCATTCATGGCTTGGTCAGGTAATTTTTCCTTTCCTCTTCATTTGCATTTTGTAGCCTGGGCTCATGTGTCTGGAATTTGTTGATCACTTTGGGAAGCTTTTGACCTTACACATATTAATGATCGTGCAAACATTTATTTCTTGCCTTTTATTGCTGTAGCTGTGTCTTCCATTTCCATTGACCATTGAGTCTTGTGCAGGTAATCTTGTGCAGATGGAAAGGCTTTGTTGAGCATATTGCCCCTATAAAATAGGTTTTTAATTTTGTATTTTCTTTTAATTTCTTACTCCTTTACCTCTATCAAGTGAATAGAAAGAGCTATTTAAATGAATATGAAAGGTTTCAAGGTACTTTATCCCCTGCATTGTGTCATCAACAAATATCTTCCACCTTTTTGTTTTCAAAGCGAAAGCATTGAGAGATTTCTCTCTAGAACATTCCCTGAAAAGATTAGCTATCACTAGAGATAAGGGGGAGTGCATAACAGTGCCCACAGTTTGCTTTAAAAATCCACCCGAAAAGCTGAAGAAGGCCATCTTAATTTATTTTTGGAGTTGATGATCAGCCAAGCTTGAACATTTGCAGGGTGATACTCCTTGTTTGGCAATGTTTTATATATTGAATAGGCATATATAAAGAAATATGTAATTTAGAATATAAATCAGGGGATAATTAGAATTAATTTGTATAGTTGTATCTAGCATATAACAGAATGTATACTAAGAAGATGTGTGGACTCCTCCAATTTAGATTTAGGTCAAATGCTGTCACATCTTGACAGCATGCACCTCCCTGATCATTTCCAATTTGTAAGATAGATTTACATGATTATGCATTTGTGCAAGATGTAGGAAATTGCATGCCCATATTGATTGTGCACATCCCCGAGACCTTTAAGGCATGTGCTGGTGCAAGGAAAAGTTTCCCTGCTAGGTTAGTCATACTCATTGCAATATTCATATACCTGAGATTGGTCATCTTGTGTATGATTTGTATGAAAACATGTTAATACTGTATCTTTTATAATCATGACATTAGAACAGATTTTATCAAGAATGTAAAACATTGACACTGATATTGGTCTTTTTATAGATTGGCTAGTAAAAATCTCTTAATATCTGTGATAACTGTGACATTTTTAAAGTTAGTAATCTATATTATCTCCAAGCACATGGGGAAATAAAGAGATATCTGTTGAATAGCAGTTGATTCAGGTTCTTATTGAAGATGATGGAAATTTGCTCTTATGAGTAGAAAAAACCTTTTTCATATTTGTCTTATCACTTGGATGCTATATGTCCAATATTTACTTCATGTTATAACCTGGTTTTGGTAATGCGAGGCTCCAGTTAAAGGTGCTTGCTGTCTAGAATATTGTGAATCATCTTAGAACTCTTGAAAGTATCTTTCAACCTTTTGTCATTTGTGGAAAACATAAGATCGAAGACATGCCAATTTTTTTTTGAGTTGCTTTGCATTCCTTCTCCAAATATTTGTCAGAAGTCTTAATATATCAAGTTAATTGTAAATTCTTGTGCTTAAGTATATCACATACTTTGGTATTTGGTGTTAGGTCTTAGAAAGACTAGATAATTTGTTGTAGGCATCACAATAGAATGAAACTAATACCATTAGAAAGTGTGTCTCAAGGTGATAAACATGGACAAATGACAATAGGTTCAGGATCCAACAAATTATTTGGTAGTCATGTTGTGGGTGTGGTGGAGCTACATAGACAATAAAATTAATTTTGAAAAAGAAGTTTTGGAGGTTTCATGTTCGCTCGACTGTTTAGAAATGCACATCATAAGTCTTTATTTTCATGATACATCATTGTTAGTCCTCATATTTGTTATGTAACTATGTCGTAGTTCTTTTATATAGAGAGAGTGTTGCATAAATGAACATTAATATAAAATAATAAATATCATTTGGGAACCTTTTGAAGTATAGAGACTTCATTCTATAGCATTCTAAGATCAGGTGACATGCTAAATTGCTTAAATTTTGTATGCTAAAGTTTGTCCATCCTTAACTTCTTTATTTTTTCTCCAAAATATGGACTGTGAGCATTCAATAGAATTGACAAGATCCATACTTTCACATGAATCAAATTGCACTTGACTTGGAACCTCAAATTAAAAATCTATGATCTACCTTACGGGGTTGAATGTTATGCAACAGTTATGTTGAGATATATGTTACATACAGTAATGTTCATGATGGAATCTAATGACAAATTGATTTTTTTTAATTGGGATTACTTATTTGTGTGTTTTATTAGTGCAAAAAATTCTTTTGGCTGGGTAGTTTCATGATTGAATTGTACTTTTTGAGTGGTGAAACAATTGTCCATTAGGTTTCCAATTATGGTTAAGCTATTGGGAAAAGCTACATATCTATGAAGGTAGATTGTCATAGGTGGGGTTTCTTGGAAAATTGCATCAACCCAACGTGTATTGTCAACAGTAAGTACTACAAATCCATCATTTACCTTTGTAAGATCCTTGGATTTGGTTGCCACCTAATTGTGTTTTCCTTGGATTATAGTGGTACCTATGTCCATTGTTATGATATGGAAATGCATGAATAGAGCATGTTAGTTTGTACAGCTATTGTGCCTTTAGTGGTGAGAGACTTTGAGCTTCTACAATCTAGTGGATGATGTGACAATTGTGTGGCATGAATGAGAAACACACCATACAGAAAGAATATGGAGAACATTGAGTGATATAAACCAAATGAGATGGTGGGCATTCTATGGGAGGTCTGTTGAGGGATAATAATTATACCCTGGTGCTTGATTTGGGATGCATTGAATGCTAACTATCCTTTGATGAGGCCTCTTGTCTTAATGTGAGGCTGCAGGAATTTTTTGTTGTTGGTATCAGCCGTTATGGTCATTTTCATTTTTAGGTGCATGCATTTATAATTTTTTTTTTTTGTTTTCATGCAGATTCTAACAGACAGGAAGTTTTATTCAAGAACAATAATATTGAATAGGCCTCAGCAACTAAATGCACTGTCAAACTTTATGGTATGTAGAAGAATTGTCAAACTCATAATCTTTTGCTTTTTGGCATTCTCAGTTTTCCTTGCATTCTGTACTTTCTTTACCTTCAACTTTGATTTGTTAGTTTTTTAAAATGCTGATTATAATAATGTTTAGAAGAATAACTACAATATTGCTTGTCCACTTCAAGTTTGCCTTGATCATAATGTAGTAAGGAGTGAAATGGAACTTGAATATTTAGAGATTATTGCACAGTCCTCGTATGGAGTTCTATAAATTTCATTTTAATACACTTTAAATGTCATTGGATGGAGCTAGACAATCTTATATAGAAAAGACTAAAATAAGGAAACATCACATTAATTATGTATACACAAATAACTACTTTAGAGAAGATAGACACAGTCATGCAGAAATTGTAAGCATTGACTTGTCTTCACTCTCTATGTCCATTGCTTGATTATAAGCATTGGCATAGGAGGGTGGTGGTATGATTTTTCTTTTTTTTCTTAGTGAGAGAATTAACCATTTGATGAACCACCTCTTCTTTAAACCATCGATAGGTTGGTTTTCCAATTTTACCAAAAGTTCCTCGAGCCTATGATTGTAAGCTCTTACATTTTCATGTTTCTCCTGTTTAGTATTGTAGATTTCTACTACAATTTCATTGTCATCTTGCAAGAGTTAAAACTATGGCTATGCTTTCTTCAATTGATCCCATATAGCTTTATGGGCTGCTTTAAGCTCCGTATACCAATCTATGGCTATGCCCCTTAGGATTGTTGGAAATACTCTCAGCCAATAGGCCTTGTCATCCTGGCTGTTGGCTATCCATATGGTTTCACACATTTTGCAATGATGTATGAGGTCCTCTGATCTGTTTCCTGTGAACTTTAGAAGTTTTTGCCTCTTGACATTTGGACTTGTTGGAGGAGTCACCATCCTTCTTCCCTGGTATGCCCTTTGTGGTTGGAACCTGGTTGGAGAGTTTTGATTTATATGCATTGGTGCTTCGCTTGCACTCTTGGCCCTGTATGAATCCTCTACTCCTTTAGCATTCGTCACACTTAGTTTACCCTCAGGATCTTGTCTATGTTCCCTCCATCTCAAGGTTTTAGGCTCAGTTCCTCCGATTCTTGGTTCTTTTGTAAGTACAAGTTCTTCAATACAACGTATGTTATTCTTGTATGTTTTTGTCAGTACATCTATTGGTTCTTCTTCCCCTTCCTTTTCATTTGACGTTGATGGTATGAATGATTTTCTAGCTTGGTTGGCGAGATTTGTGTATGCTTCGTCAGGGAGTGGTAGATTCCTTGCAATTTCCTCCCACTCTCCCTTCATGTATTCTTCGGTTGTGATAGTCATTTTCTCTTCCCAACTATGACTTTGGCTTACGCTTCGGCTCTTGCTTCTCGATAGGCTTGAACTTTCTGTCAGGAATCCTTCGGTTCCCTCGACTATTCCCTTCAATCTTCTCCTTTGTTCCCTCTATTCCTTTATCGTTATGGATCTTCCAACTTTCTTCTCCAATGGTTTGTGACCACTTTGTGATCTTTTCTTGTCCTTATTCAGATATAGGGGCATTAATTTCTAGAGGTGCATCATCGGTCAGTATCGCGTTCTTCCTCTTCCCTTCGATTTCTTTCCTTGTATCGTTGAAGTATTTGCTAGCATGCTGTTCTTGTTCTTTCCTTGCATAGAGTTCTTGCAGAATTATAAAGTGTCGTGCAAGGAGTCTTGCTAATCGGTTTAAGAGGTGGTTTACTCCATCGCTTACTTGTAGATTGTTCCAAATCACGTCTTGAGGGATTTGTCTTTTGACGGCTTCGTCAAAACATGCTTCTTAACGAATATGTCCTATAGATTCACAAAAGCTTGGGTGAGATCATCTTCTCTTTCCTTGTTTGTTTGTATTGGTTCCTTTGCTGGTTTCCTCATTTATATTGCCATTTTTCCTGACTTTACTTCTTGTTCTACCAGGATTCTTATAGGCAACGACACCAAATGTTTATTGGATTATTTTACTTGATTGAATATCACAGAGTAAGCAGTAGATTAAATTCTAGAACTATAAACAATACATAACAACAATTCCACAGAGATCTATCAATATATTCATTTCTAATATTTTACAGAATGATCCAAGAATATCTATCCATGTGGTCCCCTTCTTTGTATACAATGCAAATATTTAAAGTGGCCAAGAGTTAGTTGAGAAACTACCAACCATCAGCAACTATCAACCGCACACAACCGTACAATAAGTGCTGATTACAACAACTAATATAATTCTTTTATTTAGCTAACTACTATTTGTTAGTTGTGCTAGCTACAAATTGATTACTTCTCTTAATTGTTTCATTTGCACCATCAAACTTCTAGTTGTTATAGTACTTGTTGAAATTGAGTATACAAATTTTCAATTTGTGTTTTGATATTGCCATCCAAGTCCTTAATTGTATGATACAAAGTTGAGACTTGCATTATTTAATTCTCTAGATTGTCTAATTGAAGTTTTAGTACCTTAGTGGATGCAAGGTAACCCAAACATATTTGATATAATGTATTTACATTGAGGCAAGTCCCTTTCATATTATTGATTTCCATGTCTAATTTGGTTTGTGCGGTGGCACATGTCATCCTTATTTCTTCCAATTTTCTTTCTCTTGTTCTGCTAGAATTTCCTATTGAAGATTTTCCTTTTTTGTGTGCCGGGTTTGCAATTTTGCCAAAATTCTATTTATAACTGATCTTAATTGTTTATCCAATGGCAAGAAGGTATCTGTATTTATATGTGGTAGTTGTCCCTGCACTTTGCCAATGATTTATCTAGGGACTCATTGATGTTTTTATAGTGTCAAGAGTCTCTCCTTTGTAGTGCTGTGCCTAATATCTCCTGTGTGAAATTGTTGAATAGGAGAGTTTTGCATTAGGTCTATCTGTGGTCTAGATGCTATAGGTTTGAACAATGTTGGCGACAAGGTTGCCACAAGTTGTAGCTACATTTGCTATGCAATGAACTCCTTAAACTTTGCCATGGGGTCTAAAATCTGAGGTTCAAAAAAGTAATGAGGAGAGTCTCTGTAGGAGATTGTTCACATGATATAGTTTTCCTCTTATCTTGTCTATGTTTACTAGGTCCATTTCCTTGTGGTGCGTTTTGTGTCGTTTGTTTGTGTGGTTATTCTTTCCCTTTATCCTTTTTTGTCTCCTTTTCATGTGTTTTATTTTCTTACTACTACTAGGTCCTGTTATATCTGTTTGATCCTTTACTATTTCCTTCTCTTGTGCGGTTTTATCATGTAAATCCCTAACCATTTCTTTGACACTTATTCCCTCTGTTGGGACCTTCAAATTTTGGCAAAATTTGGGGTATCCATGATGAAAAAATTGATTGCTGCACTCAGAAATGCACTGATGAAATCTGTCCCAGTGGCCTTCTTTGGAAAATCATAAATTGAAGTTTGTTCAGTTTCATGCCAAATCACTTCACAAGCATGTTCATCTACCATATGTTAGTGTGTATGTTGAATTTCAGCCTCCTGTATCAGATTTGACAGGGTTTTGAAGCACCAAGTTGGAAGGTTTTGGAAGAGTTTGCTGTCTACACAGTGTTAGGTCTGCCAAGGAGGTCAACTTTGGAGGCCAATATTTAGTAACTGGGTGATTTTCATGACAAACCAATTAGTCCTTTAGATTGTCCCCATGATAATATACTTCAATGTCCATTTTCAAAGCCTCAACATTTCATTTGGTATTTTTTCAAAATCAGAAGCAAATGGAGTTTCCACAGTTTTGATGACTGTATTTCCAGAAAGTTTCGGAGGGGTAACTTTGACCTTTAATATTTTGTGGAGGAAATGGATTGGTGAAAAACCCTTCTACACACATGTCCATTTGACATAGATGAACCAATTCCCCAGGTGGCAGCTTCCCAGGAAGAGATCTGATAATTTTTCAAAATGGCGATTTCGTGAGTTTCAGATGATTTTTGATAGGAGCAATTCTAGGAAAAGCTGAGTGAGCTACTTTGAACATTTATATCTTGCAATCTTGATGGCTTTATGTAAATCCATTTTGCAACCATGCTCCCATTTCATCAATCAACACCTCAGTACATTTTTGTGGCTCTGGGAGAATATTTGATTAGTTTTCCAGGGTGATTTTGGAAGCTACCCGACTCATTTCAGTCACAGTGCAAGTTTAGGATGCACTTGAGATTTTTGATGGAATAAGTTGTAAAAGATACAAGGTCTACATAATGAATATGTTTTCAAAGGTAAATCATAGTGAAATTTAAACATGCTCTTTGGGAAAAGCAAGGAGTTCGTAGTTATCCCAAGGGACATGTAAATATTAGCAAAAGCTTGCTCATTCTTGGACGTGTAATTACTACTTTGGTTAAGCATTTAGGCCACATACTTCACAGATACAACAAGCTGACAAGACTGTTGAGAGATTCTTTGGGTGGGAAAACAAAGACTTAAATTATTGCTACAATTTCACTTTCAGTCCATTGTCTTGAAGAAACTCTCAGTACATCGAATTATGCCCATCAAGCTAAGAGTATCAAAAATAAACCTGATGAAGTCAATTGCCAGGGTGAGTGGATGGTCAAACAAGTCACTGAAGAAATAGTAAAAATGCTCACTGCTCATTTGAATGTATAATGAACATTGAAATGGATAAAAACCCTCCTGTTGGGTAGTTAATTGTAGTGAAGAAAAGAGAGTACACTAGACTCTTTGAAATGGTACTCAAAATGTATTAATGGCAGTAGAGAGGTAGAAATATTCACACAAATGTTGACAATGAGCATGTAATGGGTAAAGGGCTGGTTATAGCAAGAGAACATGAAACAAGTTTAAAGAACAAAATTCATTGAATGGAAGTGAAAAGGAATCAAATGGGTTGCAAAGAAAAGTTGACAATTCTATTGAATTTAATACAAAAAGAAACCAAATCTAAAAGAAAAAGGATCATCGAAGATTGTTCTCGATGATGACCAAGGAATTTTCTGATGTTAACGATCCATGTCATATTACTAAGCATGGCCATCTTCAAGAATATATGAATGGGAAAACAAAAGAAAACTCTGCTAGGGAATGTGATATAAAGAAGTCCAAGCGTGAGACGAAAATGGCATCCAAGCATGGCCTTGGTAATAATGACCATGATCTTTTTGGTAAATATGTTGATGATAAGCCTCAAATATCCAATCATATTGACTTTTTGGAATATAAGTGTTGCAAACTAGACGAAGGGGTATTAAAATATTCTGGTGCTCCAATTCTGTCTGACAATAAATGATCAGAAAAACAGTGATATGAGTGGATCTGTCAAATATTTGGATGTTTCTAACAATATAGAAAATCATCAGCCCTGTAATATCACAGTGAAGAAAAAAAAATCAAACATTCAGAGAATGATATGACCTTGATAGATGCCCAAGAAAGAAATGTGGTTTCCTGGAATGCCATATGCCCCAAAGGGTAAGAATGCAAATGAGGCAAATGTATTGAATGATGTAATAACTCAATAAAATTTGATTGCGGATTGGGCACGAAATGGAGATGGCTTTAAAACTTTTTGAGCACAAGTATTATTATCCTAAGCATGAGATTGCAGACATGTGAAGGCCTCCTTTATGCTCCCCCAAAGAACTCCAATGCACGTAAAAAAGTTCTTAATAGTTGATAGAGGAAAAATTATGTGAGGGAAAATATGAGTGTGAACCCTTTAAAATGTGCAAGCTCTAATATGTTTGTCAGTCTCAACGAAGTTATGAACTCAATTGATTGCAGTATGGGTGAATAAAAGGAATTATATAACATTCTCAAATTTCATTGCAGGGGATGCACAAAATGTTGCAGTCATGAGGAGGTTGATAGAATACTGCAAAGAAATAGGGTCTCATGGACAACGCCAAATTAAAGGCTTCGGAATAGGAAGACATTCAAACTAGCAATGAGGATGGTAAGGATGCTATTTGGACGGAGTCACAAAAACTTGATTCTCTAAAAAATGATCAAGAAAACCAAAATCCTAGTTACATGTTAGCAAAGCACTGTAGAATGATTAAGGAGTTTGGCAATGTATTTGATACAGAGGAACTCATTTCAGATAGACAGCAAAGAAGCTCATCTGGAACATGCAACAGGTGACCTGAAACGATTCCCGCATCATCGCAAAGGGCAAGTAATAAACTCTAACGGTACATGCTTATTGCGGTGACTCAGAAATTTCACTCGCATTCCCGTGAGGAGCCAGGCATGAAACCCTAAAACCATGTGGTGCTGCGTAGAGTTAACAAATTATTATAAACATCATCGGGGGGACTACTCTGTATCAGAGGGAGTCATTCCAAAGTCCCTTTGATGTTCCGAAACACAAGAAAAGCATATGGTTGAAATTTATCGGAGGGAGAATTGAATATTGGTAGGAACCAAATGCAAGTCCCTTCAATGCCCCGACAAGGCAAAAAGAAATTATCGGGGGGGAAAACAAATATCGACGAGATAAAACTTTTGGTCCCTTTGATACCGGTGGAAGCATGAGATGTGGTAAATATTTTTTAAATTCACCAGCATTGGATTTATTTTCAAAAATATAAATTGTGTGCGGCAGGTAAGAATGTTAAAATAAATGCGGTGTCACGTGAACGCATAAAAATGATAAGTGAAGGTTTATTTTAATAATCTCAGCGTGATTATCTTGTGTGGTAATACTATAGAGTACCGCTGTAAAATATTTTCACCAGGATGAGAAATATTTTCACCAAGGGAGTTAAAAGAGTGGGTAATTATTTTACCCAAAGAATATTTTTATTAAATATGGTGAAAATACATACAGGGAAAATGCGAAGTGGAATTGCCAACAAAAGAAGAATAATGATAATCATTAAAATTAATTTTCACGGGATGGAATGACAAAAGGAAGTTAAAAATAAATATTTTATTTACTGTAGATAATCAATGTAATGAAGAGTTCCACTAAATGAGTTATTGAAAATTTGAAACCATGTAATGGTCTGTAGCTTGTATGCTCCCTTCACTTTGTATAAAAGGGAAAGCAAGACCGGATCGGTGACAAAATTAGATATTAGATATTAGATACTAGATAGATCATATAAGCCATTTTAGAACATAATAGACTTTTGATATGAATTGTAAAATCTTTTGAAGCAATTTAATGGAGAAGAAAATTTAAATTGGTGGCTGAATTCTAGTGTTCAATTGTTTTTTAATATTAATTCATAGATGTTATCTTGTTGTCTCCAGAATGGTCTTTCCTTGTTATTCAAATTAAATGTATCAAGCATATATTTAATTTGTCAAGACACATTTGCTGCCTTTGTGTGATTCATGTTGATTGGTTTCTACAAGAAAGAATTAAATTCCTTTTAAGAGATTCCTTTTAATTGGTTTCTGCCCAGAATTAAAATCCTTTTAAATAAATCATCTTAATTGGTTTCCTTAAAGCAAGAATTAAAATCCTTTCAAATAATCACAATAACCTAGGGAGATATCACTGGGATCAATAAGAAGAGTCTGGTAACTGAGAACCTTTCACGTTTATACAAAGTATAAACATCTGAAAGTGCCAAACAGTTCGAGTTAAGCCAGAAGGAGGATACACATATCTTACACATCTTCACTCCATTTGCCCAATAGAAAGCACCAATCCACTTTAGTTATTAAACAATACTTAATAAAAATTTGATTTATACATTTTAAACCATTAGGAGTAGGAGTAGCTGTTAGTTTTGTATCTATTTCACATTTACATGCCAGTGTGGGATAGATTGTCTAAGTTAAAGAGTACACACCATTCCTAAATTCATAATCTACTTTATTGTCAAAGGTACACCCGCTTAGGTCTAGCAGAACCTGAAGAGCTGGGAGTTCTAAACCATATTGGTTGACTTCGTTTGTTGGCCAAAACATTGTAAACTTGACCATAGAGCCTGGTGTACTCTTAGGGTTTGCAATTTGCAATTTTGGGAACCAACACCCTCTATGCCATAGTTTGGTAGCAACCACCACCACCACCTAGTTGGCACCCTCCATATTGGCCACCCAACTCACTGCTATGCTTTAGTAATATTCCTCTATAAAGTCACTAGTTTTGTAGAAAGGTGGTTTTGCACTTAAAACTAGCAATTTTATTTTTAAAAAAGGTAGTATTCTTGTACGGAGGTGGTTTCCAACCAACTTAATGATAGTTTTGGCATCTTTAAGTCGAAAGGGAATATTTTGGTAACATTTGACTTTTTCAATGGATTGTGCCATCACAATGTTAGCAATTCTTGCCCCCAACTCTATCCCCTTTTCAATGTAGTTTATGATTTTGCAGTCCAACTTTAGGAGTCTTGTTCTCAAGCATACAAAGGTGTTTTTTTGTGCTTTTTTTTAATTTGGGGTAGAATTTCGTGTTTTATGCAATGGGTTATTGGTTTTCTAATTTGATGCTCTCGTTTTCCATAAATTGAAGATTCTTCCAGAATTGTTGTGTAGTTCTTGTTTTGAGACCTTCCAAGGGCCTTAACTTGTGCATATGGACTTCTTTTTGCATCTTGTAGTTTTTGGAGCATGTATTTTTTGCATACTTCACATTAGTGCTCTCTATTTCATCTCATATCATACTTGAGTTGTTGCTTTAGTATTTTGGCCACTTTTGGGACCTGTAAGGCTTTAAAAATTTAGTGTTTGCATTGTAAGTCCTACTAATCATAAAGTGCCACACATTGTACTTGTTGGGGGGGGGGTCATTTCAACAACTAGTAATAGGGGGTGTACTTGTGTTGTCTTCCTTTTTAGCACACTTCTCTTTTGTATTTCTAGTTTTTGCACATTATGGAACAAAGTTTAGTTCCTAGGGTTAGACCATACAACTATTTTGAGTGGAAATTGAGAATGACAATCTACTTAAGAAAAGCTGGTTTGTGCAAAATAACAATTGGATTAGAATTGGAACTTACTTTGCTTGTAGAAAGATGTAAGTGGTTTAACAAATGTGATGAAGTCTCTAGAACATTGTGTTTGCTTGTATCTTTCAATCTCTTTCATATTGAATCTCTAAATTTCCCAGATGGGACTAATTGGAAAGTTTGTTTGGGACTCAAGATTTTATGAGAGGCTATTAGTTGGAAAATGAGCTCATTAGTTTGAACGCAAGCAATTTTGACACCATTCAAGACTTTTTCACAAAATTGAAATCACTAAGATTGCAATTAAAATAGTGTGGGATTGAAAAGAAAGATGAGTAACCGATCCTCAATATTCTCTTGAAGTTTGGTTCTGACTATTTAATTTTTGATTCTACCTTTCATGCCATTAAGAGTGCTCTTTGCACTTAGTTCACCATGCCATCTCTAGATGACTTTGCTATCTCTCTCACTAGGGAACAAGATAAGCTCATCTAGATGGACACCCTCAAATCCTAAAAGTCACATGCTCTAGTTTCCAATGAAGACACAAAAGAACAAAAAGGAATAGGCAATAAGGATAAGAAACAAAAAAATGACAAAGAGAAAAAGGATCAGAAACCATTTGCATCAAAAGAAACCAATAAAACCTCTTCTTCAAAGTCTTAATTGCTATTTCTTTTGATCCATAGTTTTTTTGAGAGGCTTCTAGTATTCCTGAGTGGGATACAACTATGTAGGATTATAGTTCCTTGATTAGTAACCATACTTGGGATTTGTTCCCCTTCCCAAGGGAAGGAAACCTGTTCAATGCAAGTGAATCTATTGGACAAAATTCATAGCACGAGTTAATGAATAAGCATAAGGCATAGTTATTTGTAAATGGTTTTTCCCAAGTTTCTGGTATTGATTACTTTGAGATGTTTGCACTTGTAGCAAAAATAAACTCCATCCGACTCACTTGGTATCACTACAATACATTGATGAGAGGTTCACCAAATGGATGTGAAAAATGATTTTCTTCATGAAAACCTTGCAGATGAGATATACGTTGAGTAGCCATAGGGATTCATCTAGGACTATTTTTTGGTTTGCAAACTCTAAAAGTCTATGGACTAAAATAGGCCCTTGAGGCTTGGTATACCAAGATGGATTGCTTCCTTCTCACACTTGGGTTCTCTCGTTGCCATTAAGATCCAAACATCTAGATTTTGTAGTAGGATGATTCACTCGTTCTGGTTCTCCATGTTGATGATGTATTGATCACAAGGAGTTTCTCATCCACCATTGTGGTGGTGAAAACTACGTTTAGTGATAGGTTTTTGATGACCAACTTGGGCTTGTTGCACTATTTTCTTAGGAATGAGATATCTCAGTTTGCTTTTGGGATCACCATCACACAACTCAAGTATACTCTAGATTTTCTCTTGAGGTTTGACATGGCTGAATGCAAGCTTGCTCTAAGTCCCTTTATTTTTGGAGTCAGACTTGAGGCTCATTGTTCTTCACCCTTTGTTGATGGCACTTTGTATTGACAATTTGCTGAGAGTCTTATCTACTTGACCCACACAAGACCCAAAATTTTATATGTTGTGGGCATGGTCTCTAGATTCATGCAGGAGCCCTGTGAGGTACATTGGAAAGCAACCAAATGGCTTCTCCACTACATTAAAGTTACTCATTGTTTCGGGATTCACGGTGCAATAGGCATTAATATTGACTTAGTGGGCTATATGGATCAAGATTTGGTTGGTGATTCTTAAGATTGCAAGTTTACTTAAGTTTTCAACTTTTCTTTTGGTTCAGGTCTTGTTTGTTGGTTGAGCAAGAAGCAATCTTTATTGCTCTATCTTCTGTTGAGGTTGAGTATTGGGGGGCTGTTAATGTCGCTACTGAGGTCATTTGGCTTTAAAATCTTCTCACTAAGTTTGGTATTTAGTTTAGATGATCATCAGTCATATTTTGTGACAATCATTAGAGGACCAAGCATAGTGAGGTCCACATGCACTACATTTGGGAGTTCCTTCATGGATAGTGTTGATGAGTGTTTTTACATTGCACAACACAGATAAAACACAAGTGTTCTATCTCTCTTGTAAGGTGACTTCCTGCAAAAAATCTTCAGAAAATGACCCCAAGGTTCTGGATGTCAGGTCTTGATGATGCAAAAACAGCTCGGCAGTTGATGTGATTGGAAAGACTGGTTAAAACCCTAACTGGATTTTTAGAACAGCAATCTGAAAACAACCTTTTATTATCAAATATAACAGCTTGAGTGATGCTTTGATCCTAAACTAACACAGATTTATAAAGAAATTGCAAAAGATGGAGAGTTTGAGAGAAATCCTAATCTTGAAAACCTATGGACTGCAGCAACAATGGCAGATGCTTTGGATAAACAAACTCCAATAAACTTATCTTTGCTTAACCAAGGACTAACCTACAATGCCACAAAGATAGTGCAATCTTCTAAGGTGAATTTCAGATTTTCAGACTGTAACATCCACACATATAAGTATAAATGTTCACAGTTGAACTTAAGCACATGAAATTAGCTCAGACTAACCTTACACTGCAATCCACAATCAACAAATTACAGAAGGTATGAGCAGGAAGTTCATTAAAATACCTTAACACTGCCATTGTTAAAGCTGAACAGAAACTAGTAATGCTGAAATAAAATTTGAAAGAGTCAGTCATGCATGCATTCAAAAATAACAAGGAAGATCACCAACACTTCAATGCCTTCACTTATATTACTCTAAAATGCTTTGTTACAATAATTCTCTTCAACACCTTACAAATGAGAGGAGACTACCTTTTATAGAAAAGTTCAACATAATCAATGGTGGAGATCATCTCAACACCTATGGCCAAGATTTAATTTGTACTTGGGTTTGGGGTGCATTAAATACATTTATAATTATCCCCAATATAAAAATAGGATCACATGTGAATTTAGGAGAATGTGAAATATCCTAACACATTTTATATTTTGAAATATTCTACAAAATCCCCTAAAATTGGGTGCATGCACTTTGAGATAACTAATTTTGTCCTTTAGTTGGAATTTACAGATATTTGTCATCTATTATATTATTTCCAGCTTCTTTCTCTTTTACAGCACATTTGACAAAATTCGATAATGCTTCCATAAGCTGCTGATGTGGTGGAGGTTGGGCCCTATGAATTTTGAAGCTGATAATTTTATACTCTTGCATCAGCTCCTTGTGCAGATTTGCACATGTTTTTCTCTGCCTAATTAGGTCCTTTGATTTAGAAAATGCCCTGGCAGCCATATCCAAGAAGTCTCCATCTAAATTATCTGCAAACCCTCTCCGAATCCTTACCTACCAAGCCCGTTTGACAACTGCATTATCCAATTTTTCTGCAAAAATTGCAGTTCCAACCATAAGTTCCAAAAATGGATCACACTCATACAGCAGATCATTAATTCTATCAGCAATTATCTTTATCTCCGCCAAAACATTTGAGAGGATTTCCTTGCGGAAATTGATTGCGTACGCCCACAATTCAGGTTCCTTTATTTCATCTTTTGCCAAAATCTGCTCCCTTTGTAAGACTTCTGCAGACAAAGTCCTGATAACCTGCAGTTTCAAACATGTGAGCTCATGATACTTCAAAAAGGCAGCACAGTCCTCAATCTCCTTATCGACCGCCTCCTTCAAAATCAAATAATTATTATGCATTTCTACTCCTACGTCAATGGCTTTGTCTCCTATAGCAGTAACATGACCAATCTAGTCTGCGGTAGCTTGGGTCCAGTTCTTCATACATTCTACTTTATTTACTTCTTCCTTGGACAAAATTGCAAGAGTAGAGTTTTTTGTAGGGGTATCCTGCCCCAGAGTTACTAACTGCTGAATAAAGGCAGTTAGTTCTGCTACCTATGCTTTCAACTACTTCATTGCCTGGTCTTTATCCATTCTATTCAAAATAGTTGTCACTGAACGTTGGAATTCATTGATCTCTTGTGTTCTATTAGTTACCTTATATTCAAAGGGCAAGATTGATGCATCATCCTTATCCACAACTAAGGTAGCAATGTGGATGATTCGAGACCCCAAGGCATCCTTAGGAATGTGCG
This sequence comes from Sequoia sempervirens, assembly GCA_007258455.2. Classification (NCBI taxonomy): domain Eukaryota; kingdom Viridiplantae; phylum Streptophyta; class Pinopsida; order Cupressales; family Cupressaceae; genus Sequoia; species Sequoia sempervirens. Next base: position 27,146 of record VDFB02021202.1, on the reverse strand, counting down.
ATCTGACCTTCGCTTTCTTCTTTTCTCTCGGTTGCTAGCCTGCTTTGGCTAGGATAGCCTCAAAATGAGCCCTGGGGTCATGAACCACATTAGCTTTATCTTTTAATTGTTGTTCTAGCCAAGTAGGAGTGGATGCCTGCTCTGCGGAAGACATGGCAGCAACCTCATGTCGCTCCGTTTATGACTCCTCATTCTTCTCCTCTCCTGTCTTCTCAACATGTTCTTCCTCAACTATTTTCTAAATCCTTTCCTCTTGCAGTTTCTTATGTAGAGCAACATCAATATTTGCTTGCTTTTCCCTATTATCTTCCTCTTCTTGCCTCTCGAGCATCTCTTCTTCAAGTGCACCTTTTGTGCTGTCATCCTTCAAGGTCTCCTCTTTGTCGTTTGTCTCTTTGTCATGTAATTCTTCAATCCTGTCCTCTTTTATGACCTTTTCTCCTTCTTCATCGTCATCCGTTTCATCTCCTTCAGGCTCGACAACTTTAAAGCCCGATTCTTCCTCTATAGCAACCACATCCTTGAGTTTCTCGTTTACTTGCTATTGCATTTCTTCCCAGATCTTCTCAACATTCTCCATCTTTGGGGGCTCAAGAATAGGTGGAGCAGGAGTAGTGGGGATAGAGGTAGCAATTTGGGCCATGAGAAGCCTATTATCCTGGGATAGTAAGGCTTGCGATAATTCCTTTGGTATATTTTTCAAATAGGCAACAAAAGGTCTCTGGTGGAGTAGTGGGAGGGATAGAAGAAATGGTAGGTGGCAGCGTTGAGAAGGTGAGTTAGGGCGAAGGAAGAGTGGAAGAAGAAGGAGAAGATGAGGCAGAAGAGGACTTGATCAGGATGGTAGAGGTGGTAGGATTGGGTGATGGGAGGTGGACAAAAATATCCACCGCGGGTCGAGAGGATGTGATGGGTGGAGGCGGAGCGGAAACGAAGGGAAGTGGAGCGGTAGAGGGAGGTGGTGAAGGTGGTACCTGAGAGTCATTCGACAGTGAAGGCTCCTCCTTGATGGTTTCCATGACAATTGTGCTGATTTTCTTTGCCTTTTTGGATGTGGGCCTGCTACCCTCTAAACCTTTTCTTTTATACACCCTCTGCTTTTTTGTTGGGTGTCTTTCTTGTACTTTTTTCTTTCGTGACCTTGTCGTGGGAGGAGATGGAACACCTTTGCTTGATGAACTTGTCTCTAAAGCCTCTCCTTAATGTCCATCATCGGTCTTCGCATCATCATCGCTTTCTTGGGCTTGCTTTCATTCCCACTCATCATAAGTGAGTTCCACTACTTGTTTCTCCAATCGAGCAACCCATGTGTCAATCCATGTCTTTGTCTTTCTTAGCATCAGATGGGTGATCACATCGATGTTCGTTTCTTCCTCTTCAATCCAATCCAACAAAGGAAGAGGCAACTTAGCTACCTTGCTATAAGCATCTTCACCAAGGTTGTCATTGTCTTCCTTCAGTTGGTCGGGAATGGTATACAAGTCGAGAGTTCGAATGAACTCAAGGGACACCCTCATATACATGCTCTTTGGAACCTCATGATCATCTTCACAATTTGCTAGAAATCTTCAATATGAATGTCGTGGGTATGCTATTTTCCGTCTTGCTTCTGCATCTTGCCCAGGGGATCAACAAATCCCCACACACTGTGGGTAAGGAGTCTGTACTCTTGGATCTCCTTGTCAGAATTCTCTGCAGATATGGTTGAAGGACATGCATATAAAGCTCTACCCATTGTCATAAGTTACGTGATTCTGACTCTGTGTTTTGATTGTAGCCATTGGTGAGAGGCACCTAACTTCCTTGTTAACTCCAGTAACACCATCTTCTTAGTTGGGTACCTAGGCAGCCTATACGGAGCACCAGAGAAACCCTCAATTCTAAAATATGTAAATTTTGGGAATTGGATGAATCAATAACTGAAGCTTTTCACCATTCCCTTCGCTGAATATGACATTTTTCTCCCAAAGTCTCCTTGCAATGATCGGACTATGTGCATGATGAATGCATCATTTACCCTCTTGTAGTTACGTTTGAAGTTCCTGTATTGCAATTGAAGGTAACACTCGTAAACAATGTAGTCATTGGGGCTTGTCCCCAGATTTCCTTTGCAAGTTGGACCTCGATAGGGAAAATTGGCTACCAATAGGTAAACAATGTAGGAGTTCATATAGAACTCGGTTGTCTTCTTGAGTGTTACATATTGGGTGTGAATATTGTCACTGATCGTCTTCGCCTAGTCAAACTTCATTTCTCCCCTTAGTATTTCCTCAACGAAGAAGTACATCCATTTTTCAAATACATCAGAAGTGGGGAGTCCTACAATTCTGCTTAACAAAGTCACCAAGTCGTTTACTTCTTCAACAAAATCACTTCTAAACAGCTTCTTGGGCAACTTTCCTGCACTCATCCAAGGGGTGTGCATCCATTTCTTATTGATTACTTGAAGACAATTGGTAGTACCCGTCTCCCAAATCTGGAGAGCATATTCCTTAGAGACCACCTCCATTTGAGAGAACGAAGGAATGCTGAATACTCTTGGAATAGATGGGGCCAACAAGTTCGCCACCACTCTTCCTTCTGTGGTTACTATTCTTCAAGAATCCTTGTGATAGAACTCTCAACAACCATGAATGAGCTCCAGACGGATCAATGACGGGGGAAAACCCGCTACATGCGCAATACCGCTTCACTTGATTTTCTTCGAGATCTCAGTCTCTAGAGCGGTCAGGGTGAGTTCTCTGAATTCATCATGTTTATATGCCCGAGGTCCGTGTCGGATATCTTGTCCCATGCAGACACAATCTTAGATGTTACTTCGATGGAACTCATACTTCATCTTTGTTGACTTCTCTGCTTTCTCGACTTTTCCCGCTTTTTCAACTTTTTCCATATAACCTACAAAACAACGTGCAATGAGTAGTGTTGATGAAGTAATGAAAAGTGGTTAGTATGGTCGAAAGATGCATCATCATGATCAAATCATCATAAGACATTCAATGTCAGAGAAAGATCATTAAATTAGGCAAATTGGAGCAATTTTTGACAGTTTGTGGGTTTTGAGTGATTGCGGGCAAGAGCAATGCGGAAGCCATCGTGCTGCGGGCTGAGGCAGTGCGGAAGCCAAAGGTATGCAAGTTGAAGGGTTGCGGATGCTGGACCACACAACGTTAGTGCATGGGAAGCCCGCAAATGGCATCCCGCATCGCACTTTCCACAAGATCTCGATCACTTAGCCATTTTAGGTTTGTCTTTCGAGCACATGGGAGAATGGGTTTCCAAGGTATTAATATTCAATACTTTAACGATTTTGCCCCCTTCAGCCAATGCAGAAAAAACAACCGTGGAAGCCAGGAGTGCGGGAGTCGATGATGCTTGTGCCATAGGGTTCAACACAATCTAGATGGAATCTCACGAAAGGATTCCCGCATGGGAATCTCCGTAGGCAAATTCTTGAAGTTTCTAGAATTTCATCAATGTTCAATCACTTAGCAAATTGGTCACGCTTTTGGGTAAATGCGGAGAATGAGTTTGTAGAAGCCAATGACGTTCTTGCCATACTACCTGGCGATTTTGTGATGGAAATCCGCATGTAAGTTTCTGCAGGCTGACGCCTTGAGGAATCAAAACTTGCGGAAGCCAAAGGTAGGAATGCCATACAAAGTGGCAAAAAGGCAATGGTTTCTCGCAACATAAACCCCGCACTAGACACCCAAGGTTTGGTAGGTTTACTTGAGCTCGGACAAAGGCCCACGCAGAGGCCAGAGGCACTTATGCCAAGCATTATGGCAAAGTGTGAGTGGAGTCTCGCGAGGAACCCGCAAAGTGAAGGAACTGAGTAAGTTTCAATTTATAATAGATGCCTGCGGGAAATGAATTTGTGGAAATCGTTCATGGTTGGGTAAGTGTTTCGAAAAATACTGAAACCCTATGGACCATGCTAAGGAAATGCTTGTGAAGGATCTCATTCATAGGTTTATTGACCTAAAGCACTACTTAGTCAATTAGAATCATAATGCCGAAGGGGGAAAATACTGGATATGGAAGATTAGAACCAATTTGCAATCTCTAATTGCCTGATTGCTGCAATGAGTCAGAGCACCAAATTTGCAAATGAGCAGAGTGAAAATGAGCTCGATCTGATGCCTTTTTATAAGCGATCCATAATAAATGTAGTCATAAATGCAATAAACACCTCGCAAAATGTGTAAACCCTAATTTGTAGAAACTTGCGGGTCAAAAGCCAAATTAGTGCGGGAATGCCAAATGTGGAAGCCACTGTCATGTGGGACGAGGTAATGCGGAAGACAAGGACATACGAGTCGAGGCAATGCGGAAGACAAGGACATGAGGGCTGAGGTAATGCGGAAACCGATCCAAACGGCGCCACCATCGTGGAATTCCACAAGCAGAATTCCGTAGGTGGCGACCTGCAAGAAAAAACCCGCAAATGACAAATGACTCTGGTATCCACCTTGTGGAATCCTGCAAAGGGAATCTAGAATTCTGCAAGGCAAAATATCAAGATTAACCCCAATTGTTCCTTGGGATTGGCCAACAACAGCAATCAAATGTCACATTCCTTTTTCATAATTAACTTATTTGTGAGACCTATAGCTTATATCTTATTTCTTGTAGGCTAAGGGTGAAGAAGCACACACACGCTTATACCGAGAGGGTGGGTGAATCAGTATAAGACCAACTGTTATAATTTATAACTTTGGCAATCATAAAGCAATAATCAAAGTAACCAGACAAACAAGATCTAACAATAGAGAACACAAGATGCACACACGATTTTACATGGAACTCTTGTGGGAGAAAGCCACGGCAAAATATTGCTTTTATAGTTATTACAACTTCGTAGGCACCAACCCAGAGGATACACCAATCCCCTCCACTGAGCACCAACTCAGCAAGAGACACTGATCTCTTTGAGTGAGAGGCTCCAACCCCCTGATCTAGCAAAGTAGAAGGCACCAACGTTCAAAATACAAAGTGATTATAATGTTGTTGGATCTGCCCTAAATCTGCCTCAAACTCTTCTCTTAAATCTGCAAAATGCTCCCACTCAGATCTGCAAAAAAGGATCTTCAACAAATACTCTTAATCTGAAATTTATCTTCACAAAAATATGTATTAGGTCTGCTCCAAATATGTCTGACTTCTGCTCTTAAAAAGTCTGATCTCTGCTCTTAAATCTGCTCCTTTTTCTGCTTTAGATCTGCTCTTAAACTAGGAAAGATATGCAATGAATTCACTCACAAATCTGATCACAAAACTCTTCTCTAATCTACTCAAAACTCTTCTCAATTCTGCCTTGAAGTCTCTCATGAATCTACTCATAATTCTGTCATTATTCTGCTCATATGTCTGCTCAAAACTGCTATGTAAGTCTGCTGTTATACTGCTATAAATGTTCATTAAAGGTCTGATATAAATTTTCTTCAAAGGTCTACCATAATTCTGCTTCTTTACTTCACAAATCTTGTTCAACTTTCTTCAATATAGATCTGATTTATCTTTCATAATATTCTGCTCTAGATCTGCTGTAACTCTGCTTTTATTCACATATTTCTTATTGCTTTCTTACTCCAAAAACTGCCCTTCACATCTTCCTTTTATATCACCATGTACCCCTTCAAAGAGAGGCGACTCCTCCAAAGGAGGTCGGCCCAAATATCATGAAATAATTTTGATTTATTTTAATTTTTGCATGCCCTAGGTGGGCGCACCAAACAAGGGAGGTCGGCTCTCTTCCAAATTAATTTTATTTGCAAATTAAATGCTCACAAATGGGGCGACTCTATGGGGGGGGTCGTCCCAATTTCTTTAATTTTATTTTTCCTTTTTAAACTCCTCCAAAAGGGCTGGACATGGGTTGGCCCATGTAGAGAGTAAACCATCATTTTGCCAATTAATTATCTCCTCCTTGCTCAACAATATCTCGATAATGGTGCCATAAATTTGTCACAAGACTTGCACAATAATTTAGCCATCTCCTAATTTTGGACTTGTCTTTTGATATCAATGACAACATCTATTTCCTATATTTGACATCAATAACAATATTTCCTACAAAGGGATAAAGTTAGGGAAATAATAGAATAATAATATTTTAAGTTATCCGAATAACTTTATTTTGTAATGTTGTAAAAAGGACGATTTATGTATTATTATTCTATGTAAGTGAGCCTAATGAAACATTTCCTTAAGATGTTTTTGAACACCTTTTGAGGAAATATTAGGTGGGAATGGAAAACTCAAAATTAAAAAGGTGAATATAAAAGATGAGTTTGGCACCAAAAAGGACATCCATTGTTATTTTTATCAAACCCTATTTTTAGAGCTTGAGCATTTTGTTCGTCTCCACACTCCAGGACAAAAACCCTTTGGCATAGAAATTTGTAGGTCAAGAACCCTCTCAGTTTCTAGTTGAGCTGATTCTATTAAAGAATCGCATTTATGTTGAAAGGTTGTAGTTATTTTGGTTTTAGTTTGGCTATTGGGATTTCTAGTTGGTTGAAGTTTTCAAGTTCAGTTCCAGCTTTGTGATGGCTTTCCAAAGTAATATATATATATTGTTTGATTTTAAATAGCAAAGCTTGTTATTGTTATTGGCCATACCTTTGCTGGGTTGTACTAGTTTATTTGTCCAGCCAAACCATCTTGAAGTTGGCCGTAGCTTTTGGTATTTGAAGTGCAGCCTTTGTAGGAATTGCCCCTTTATTTCCTATCATGGCATTTTATTTTGGAGCTGCCGTACCATATCATTATTGAGCAGCTTACATAGATTGCTGTTCTGTACTTTATTGATCACAGCTTTTGGGGAGTATTGTATGGCAGTGTAATGTTCCCTCCTAGCTTTTGAGTAGTGCACATGACCTTTAGCCTATTCCATAGTTCTTCTAGGCTAAATGGTTCTGGTAAGGGAACTCAATTTCGGTTCTTGGTGTTGGGATTTCAGTGTTTTGGGGAACTTTCTATTATTAGCGGGGGTCCAATACTGAGCTTACAGTTTTCAGTGAGGCCTTTGAGCATATCAATATCTCTTCGGCTTAAGTCTTGGGCACTACTTACTTTTTAGTACTTTCTAAAAATAGTAAGTCTATTTTGGGTAAGCTGGCCCTGGTCAGGGTTCTCTCAGTAGCATATTCTCAGTTGAGGCATCAAATTGCTAAGGTTGAAATATTTTAATATTTGCTTTTCCTTCGAAATTAGATTAAATATAAATTGACTTTATATTCTTAAGTTGAGGGTAAAGGGGACATTAAAAAGTACCATGGGCGCCTAAGGTGATAACTTGAAGTTGTTTTAAAGCATCAAATATGTTTTAAAATGCTGATAAGAGATGGGCGCCCAAGCTATAGTTGAAGTCAAAAAATTAAAATAAAATCAAAGGCAAAGTAAATGGGCGTGGGTTTTAGGGAGGTTTTAGGGTTCCCTCTTGGATGGTCGCCCTAATATGTTGTTGAAACTTTTAAAAGTTCATTTGGAGGCCTCATTTGTTATGGATGATTTTGGTTGCATAAGGAGATGCTGTTGGTTTTTCGCTAGGAAGTCTGAAAGTGAGTGTTGAGGACAAAAACCCTTGACATCTTGGATTGGTTTTGGTAGTGCAAGACTTGTCCTAGCCGGTGGAAGAGTGGTTTCACCCAGAAATCACATTTGGAGCTTCAGGTTGCAGATTTCAGTCATTAAGAATGAAGATCTTTCAGCATTTTTGATGAGTTTTAGTATGGGTTTGGTTTGTGATTGCATACTCTCATTTTGGCATGGATTTTCAAAGAGTTTTGGTGTGGTTTTATCATTTTCTGGGCACTTCAATATCTGGACTTGAACCTGATTATTTGCTCATATCTCCAAAATGGTTTAGGGTTTCAGTATGGGTATTGGTTCTAATGAAAGCTCTCCTCAACGCGCCAACAACAAGCATTTACTTGTATTTTTTGAAGCTGAAATGGAATTTTAAGGCCAAGTCGACTTCATACAGGGAGCACCCTATTCTGGGTGAAAAGTTCAGTGCAGCCTGCTGATGTATAGGCTGTTAACTACATGTCATTGAGGCCTGATTTCAGTGGATTCTGTCGTTGGGAAGCAAGGAGAAAAAAAGACAAAGCCTGGGTCTGTTCATAGCACTTTGGGAGTCTCATTATTGCTGATATGCTTCTTTTCCAGGTCTGAAAATCTTCTATCAGTTCTGATATATGTCTTGTAAATCAGAACTTTACTGTTAATAAAATCAGAATATTGAAAGGGCAGAAAACTATCTTTCCTAGCAAGTTTTCAGTTGTTATCTTTTTCAATCTGTTATATATCTTTGGCATGCTTATATCATGATTGGCACATGAGAAATCACAAACAAACAAACTCAGAAATCCTTCAAACAGCAGTTAAAAAATCAGAAAAAAAAATTGGGGTCTTATATTACAGGCAGCTCTACAAGTCTTTCAAGGCATTTTGAGCCTAGCTGCAGCTTATTGAGGAGTCTTTCCTAGTATTTGTAGCTGCTAGCTTGTGAGTAGATCTCTAGTGTCATATATGATATTCATAAATTATCTGTGGGTTTTTGTTGATTGTGCTATATTTAATTAGTATTTAGCCAAAGCACTGAATTTTGAGGATTATCGCTGGAAATATTATTGTAGTCTAGCAATTGTAGATGACCTGTTATTGCATAATATATACTATGTAGTATTAAATATGGGTGAAGTATTCCAGTTATACAATATTGTTATTTTCCAAATCAGAAAATACAATTTTTTTTGTATATTTTATAAAATCCAGAAAGGGACAATACATCAAACTATCTTTGAGCTCCTTAACTAAGCCATCCCTAGAAAATCATAAATGGCTGCTGATGAGTGATCGAACATTGTTGGGGCCAAAATTGGGAGAGAATTCAGAAATGGGAAGAACCTAGATACCTAGATACACATGCTGCTGGTTTTGTATGCCACTCTTTGAATACTTCATGTTTCTGAAATCCCCTTCTAGGGCTCCCAGAATATTATTACTGTTAGGATTGTTGTTGATATTGTTAGCATTAGTATGCTCATTGGATGCCATGCCATCAACCTCCTTGCCCATTTTATCCTCAGCATCATCGTTTTTGTCATCATCGTAATCTTTCTCTGATGGAAGACTCTATGCTGCCTTCACCATCTATGAAAGCAACCCTCTCGTTCTAGTTTTGTTGACTTGTCGTTCTGGTGGTGTTTTCACAGCCAAGCTGAGATATCCCCCTTAGTTTTTTCTTCAATTTTTCCACACACAATGCACCCGTTAAGGTTAGCCCAATAATCAAAACCAGCTGAAAGGGAACCCTCCACTTATTTGATCACTAAGATCCCGATGTGGGCGAGGTGAGAGCATTCGGTGTAAGGGTATCGTTAGCAAATAACTGAAATTACAATGCTGGAAATGAAAGTGTAGGCGGGAACCGACCATGAATTCCGCTCTGCCACTTCTTCAGTGGGGAGAGATTATTACAATTATTGAAACTAAAATACTCAACCACATATTCAGCGGGAGTAAGCAAACTGAAAATAGAAAACTTGACCACTTATTCAGTGGGAGTATTCGATACAAAATGAAACTTGATGAAAGAGGCTGATTCAGTACTACTAAAACCAACAATTACAATATGCTCTTAAAATAGTAAATTTAGAAAAGTTGGCCATTGCATTTGCATGTCATATCACTGTGAAGCTCTCTGAAAACCCATAAAGAATCCGCAAACCAAATTCTAAAACTCCAACATGCAAACCTCCGAAAATGCCAAAAACCTCCAAATAGTTGGAAACCCTAATTTTACCTCCGACAAGCCTATGGATCTTCGGAATAGGCTAATGAGCCACTGCACTGCTTACTGCTGAGAAGGGGACATTACAGTCCGCCCTCCTCAAGATTGCTTGTCCTCAAGCAACCGCAAGTCTGGATGCTGCAAAATTTGTTCAGCTTCCCATGTTGCATCCTCAATTGGCAAGTTCTTGCATTTCACCAAGTACTCTTTGATTGTTCTTCTCCTCAAAGAGTGCTCCCTAGTATCAATGATCTCCTCAGGAATCAACACCAATTGTCCTTCTTTGTCCAGTGGAGGTAACTCTGAAGTAGCAACCACATTTTGCCCAAGCACCTTCTTGAGGCGTGACACATGAAAAACATTGTGCACCTTGCTACTAGCTAGAAGCTCCAACTCATACACCACTTCACCAATCCTCCTGATGACTCTGAATGGGCCATAGAAACGTGGCTTGAGCTTTTCTGCACCGCTCTTCTTGAGAGAAGATTGTCTGTAGGGTTGAAGCCTCAAATAAACCATATCTCCCACTTCAAAAGAACGCTCAACACGTTGCTGGTCAGTGTATAGCTTCTGCTGATTATGAGCTTGGTGAATATTATCCTTAACTGATCTTAAGATGTCTTGGCTTTGCTGCAACATATCCTTCGCTTGAGGAGCTCTACTGTCACCAAAGACCAAGTCTACGAAGCTAGGGGCTTCATAAACATGAAGAGCCATGAATGGAGACATCTTAATTGATATGTGATAGGAAGAGTTATAACCATAGTTACACCACCGTTGGGGACGGGTTTTCGGGACGGGGGGACAAAGGGGCCTCAATTTGGGGACGATTGGGGGGGTGGGGGGTGGCGTGTAGATACTATATACTATACATACATATGTTACTTGGTAGTCACTCGTCCAATCACTCTTTTCTCAGCTCTTCACTCTTCTTCTTGCTGTAGCAAACAATTAGAAATGAAAATATGAATACAAATGAAGCTTGGAGGGCCTTTTGAAGTCATGGTAGACCATAGATGGGCCCCACATACCCTTAGGGTTCGAATAGAACCAAAGAAATAATAAAAAAATGTGTTTTTTTTAACATGTGCTTGAAGTTGCCGCCGCTAGGGATGCTTGGGCGTCCTCGGGACGCTCGAGGGATGCACAGGCGCCCCCCTTAGCGTCCCAGGAACGCCAGGACGTCCTCGCGTCTTCGGCGGCGAGTGGCAAAATTGGTGGTGCCTCTGGGGACTTGGGAACGCCGTCCCCACGTCCTGGGGACATCCCTGTTTCGGGAACGCTCGGGATTTAGGGGGGACACGTCTCTAGGGTTATACTAGTTATAACAATATTATCCCAAATGAAACCATTTTACCCAAACTCTTTGCTGCCCCAAAACATATTTTTTGAGGTAGCCTTCCAACCATTTGTTCACAATCTTCGATTGACCATCCGTTTGCGGGTGATAACTAGTGCTTGGAGTGAGCATTGTACCACTCAATCTGAAAATTTCCTGCCAAAAAGCACTGAGGAACTTGGTGTCCCTATCACTGACAATATTACGAGGTAGTCCATGCAAACGAAATACTTCTCTAAAGAACAACTCAGCCACTTGAGCTGCTGTAAATGAACTTGTAATAGCAAAGAAGTGAGAAAACTTTGTCAATCTGTCTACCACAACATAGATGCAATCTCTCCCTTGCACCTTTGGCAACCCAGTGATGAAATCCATTGCAATACTTTCCCACTTTTGATTGGGAGTGGACAGGGTTTGCAACAATTCAGCTGGAAAAGAATGCTCGTTCTTGTTCATCTGACAAGTAGGAAACTTCCTTATGTAGCGCAAGACTTCATTCTTCAACCCTTTCCATGAAAATCTTTCACGGATCTGCTTGTAAGTCTTGAAATACCCTTGATGACTAGCAAGGGCGAATGTCATGAAAAGACTGTAAAACTTTCTTCTTAAGCTTAGATTCGGGCACTAAGAAGATTCTACCTTTATAGTGGATCAATCCATCAACCAGTTGATCAATCCATCAACCAGTTGATATCTTTCATCTTGCAAATGACCACCTACAATGCTGGTTGCAAACTGATTTTTTGCATAATCAACAACAATTTGCTCCTTCCAATCTACAGTAAGCTCAACCAAAGAGTTCAAATGGGGTCTTCTTGAAAGATCATTAGCCACTATGTTGTTCTTCCCTTTGACATACTCAATGTCAATGTTGTAATCTTGGAGCTTACTCACCCATTTCTGCTGCCTTTCATTCAAATCTTTCTGATGCATGAAGTGCTTAAGATTGTTATGATCAGTCTTCACCACGAATTGCTTCCCACCAAGTACTGTCTGAACTTGGCCAATGTGTGCATGATTGCAAGCATATCCTTGTCATAAATTGAATATGATCTTTCAGCTCCTCTCAATTTTCTGCTCTCAAAGACAATGGGGTGTTTGTCTTGCATGGGAACAACTCCAACTCCTTCACCTGAAGTGTCACACTGCAACTTAAAAGGCTTGGTGAAGTCGGGTAGAGCCAACACTGGACACGAGCTCATAATGTGCTTGAACTTATCAAATACTTCTTGTGCTTTATCTGTCCATAGGAAAGCTCCTTTCTTAGTAAGAGCCGTTAGGGGGTTTGCCATATGAGAATACCCCTTCACAAATCTTCTGTAGAAACCACACAACCCCAAAAACCTCTTTAAATGAGACACATTCTTCGGAGGTGGCCAATCAAGGATTGCTTTAATCTTCTCTGGATCAACTCTTACTCCCTTTGAGCTAATGATGTGGCCAAGATAAAGCAGCTCCGTCATCCCAAACTCACATTTTGACTCCTTTGCAAATAAACATTCTGCTTCCAAAATGCTAAGCACTTCCTCCAAGAGCTTGAGGTGCTCCTCCCATGACTTACTGAATATGAGAATGTCGTCGAAGAAGATAAGCACAAACTTCCTCAACTGCTGCCTAAAGATCTTGTTCATACAAGACTGGAAAGTTGCTGGAGCATTTGTCAAATTGAAAGGCATGACAAGGAATTCAAAATGCCCAAAATGGCATCTAAAGGCAGTCTTCTCAATATCCGCCTCCCTCATCCTTATTTGATGATAGTCTAATCTGAGATCAATCTTTGAAAAGTACATGGCTCTGTGGAGCTCATCAATAGGCTCGTCTATCCTAGGGATAGGATACGGGTTCTTAATGGTCTTCTGATTCAACGCACGGTAATCCACACACATGCGCATTGTACCATCTTTCTTTTTGACCAGCACCATTGCTGAAGCAAATGGGCTTTTACTTGGCTGAATGTTGCCCATCTCCAAGAGCTCTTTGATGGCCTTCTCAATCTCATCTTTTTGCTTCTTTGGATAGCGAAATGGAGTTGTAATAACCAGTTTTGCTCCTTCTTCAAGCTCTATCACATGCTCACAACCTCTGTCAATAGGTCTCCTAGGTGGAATACTCCCAAAGACTTTGCTCTTCTTAGTAATCAAAACTTGAATATCTGGATGATAGTGCTTTTTATCCTCCGTCGGATTAGTTGGTAAAATCAAGCATTCCACTGCCCACTCAACTTGATCATGGCGGATCAGCCTTTCCATTCTCTTGAAGGACACTAAGGGCCTTCATTTAACATCCCTCTCAACACCACTTTCTTATCATCAGATTGAAACTTCAGCTCCATTGTTTGCAAGTTCAATGAGATCTCTCCAAGAAATTGCAGCCACTCTATACCCAACACGACATCGGTATCACCAATGCCAACAACATAAAAATCAACTTTTACTTCATAAGTTCTCAGCTGCATGGAGAGGTTGGCAATCTTTCTAGTGCAAGACATTGTGAAGCCATCGGCCACCATCACCTTGAAGCCTTCAAACCTCTCTTTGCCACCAAGCCTTTCTCTACGAAGTTGTGAGTTGCTCCAGTATCAATGAGAGCAACAATTTGCTGCGAACCAACCACTCCACGAACTCGAAAAGACTCATTCTTTTGAAAGCTTGAGAGTTGTGCCAAAGCACTCCCTCCTCCAATGACTTTTGGTGCTTCTTCTGGGGCTTCTTCTTATTAAGAAGCAAGAGCGATTAAATTTAAAATAATCGGTTCCTTATTATTTACAGAAAGAATGAATTTATAGAATACAATGAAAGGCGTTCAACCATCACGGAGACGTGATTGGCGCTAGTAACAGAAGGTAACAAAAACAACAATTAGCAAGTTACAGGAGTAACATGCGTTACATAGCTAAATTATAGGAACGTGATTGAGCATTAACATATGCTAGTTACTATTTTTATACCCTCCCTTAATGCTCAATCTATCAACTACACCAAGATGCCCCCTAAATCTAACAAACTTATCCGGGCTCAAAGACTTGGTGAGAACATCAACAGTCTGATCCTCTGTTGGAACATACTGCAATACTATGGATCCGTCTTCGACAAGTTGGTGGATGATATTAAATATTAAATGGTCATCTTTGTTAACTTAAGTCTTTAGTTTGAGTTTCTTTCAGTTAAGGCTATAATCACGTCTCTGTGATTATCTGTTAAGTCTTTCTTTCAGTTAAGGCTATAATCACGTTCGTGATTATTGCATCTCTATCACTGTAATCTATATATTCATTTGCTCAATCAATAAAGATATCTCTGATGTGGTTATACATGTCGAGCTCATTTTTGAGCTTGGGTAGTTGTAATTTTTTTTAGTTATTTTTGGACTTTTAGGAAGCGAAATATTTTGGCGTTTTTTTTGAGGAGTAAGTATTTTTTCTTTTTAGGAAGTTGCATGCAGCATATTTAGCCGTAAAATGCAAGCCACTTGTGTTTACGGACAAATCGCCCTTTTTTCTTTTACCGTCAGCGTCTACCTGGTTCGTGATTAGGTCATGTTTTTATTCGACTTTGGCAGCGATGTTATTGTATTGGCAGTTTGAAGAGTAGCAGTTCTGCATTGATTTTCGTCATGTTTTGGTTGCTTTTCTAGATCGTTTTCGTGTTCTTAAAATGCATTTTCTGGGTGGCGATTTTTGAAGCCGCGTCCTTTAATGCGTCTTAGAAGCTACTTCACAGTTAAGTAGAGGTCTGGATTACGGTGCAATTTTGTGAAGTTTCGGGCTGCAGCTTGGGCGCAGCGTTTTTCATTGCTTTTTGGGAATCCTGCAGAACATGGGCCCGCGATTTTAAGCGAATTTTTTGACCGATTTCGATCGTTTTCTAAAGCGTTTTCAGCCTTCATTTGTGCGTTTGGGCTTTTCATCCAATGTACATGGTTTTTTTCTCACGAAATTACATTGATTTTATGAAATCCGACTAGGGTTTTTGCCATAAACCCTTTGTTTTCAGATGAATTTTTTTTTTGTGTTCAGATTTTATATAGGTTTTTCAAGTAATTTTCGGTTGCCTTGATTTTTAGGTACTTTGAAATTCGTGCCTTCGGTTTTTGTGCTAGTATTATGCGGTGATGGCGGCTTGAAACAATTTTTTTTTAAGCGGTTTTGACAAATTTTTGGGAAAAACAAATTTTCTATAGAGTTTTGAAATTTTTCTTCAAAATTTACAGAGTTTTGGATTACCTGTTTTTCATTGCTTTGGAAAAGGAGGGATGGTCGACTTTGTCCAATATTATGTTGGAAAGTTCGCAGAGGTTCAATGGAAAGAATTACAACACGTGGAAGCGGAGGATGCTTACCATCTTTGAAGTCTTGGTGTCTGGATAAGCTTGTTCTTGATGCGGAAGTTAAGTCCCTTTACTGCTTTGGGAAGGATCGGGACAAGAGTATGATGGAAGTAATCGAAGGTCAGTGCTTCTTAAATTATCTATCACCGATGATATGTTACCGAAGAAAGTAAATCATTTGCGAGATCTGGAAGCACTTTGAAAGATCTTCATGAGATCTCGAGATAAAGGAAGAGTCTTTTGAAAATATGCTCTTTTTCTATTATGATAGATGACCAAAGTGTCTGCGGGAGCACTTGATGAAAGTAAAATATTCGCGATCAATTGGAGGCCATTGGTCATAAGGTAGAAGAGGAGGATATGGTGGTGATCACTTTGAAAAGTTTGCCACGTTCCTACGAGCACTTCATCGAAACGCTCAACATTACATCCACCAATGTTGATTTGAAGTTTGATGAGATGTGCAACAAGCTTTTGCAGCAAGATCAGTGGAAGAAGCAATTTGGGAGCAGCAATGAGTCTCCAAGTGTTGAACAAGCATTTACTGCCAAGGACATTGGCAAAGGCAAGTTCACTTAGCAGAAAGGACGAGGCAATTCGGAGGAGGGCTCCAAGAAGTCTTTTACTTGCCATTACTGTGGGAAGATTGGTCATATACAGAGGTATTGCAAAAAGCGGTTGACTGATGAGAAGTCCAACCAGGAAGCATCTCAGCAAAGTGCTCACGTAGCGGAGCAGACTGAGCAGAAGGAGCAGAAGGAGTCTGCACACTTTGCATTTTGATGACCACCACAATATGGGTAGACTTAGTTTTTTTTTTTTTGTATGATGACCATTAAGGGAGGGTATTAAATATTAAATAGTCATCTTTGTTAACTTAAGTCTTTAGTTTGAGTTTCTTTTAGTTAAGGCTATAATCATGTCTCCGTGATTATTTGTTAAGTCTTTCTTTCAGTTAAGGCTATAATCACATTTGTGATTATTGCATCTCTATCACTGTAATCTATATATTCATTTGCTCAATCGATAAAGATATCTCTGATGATTTATACAACGAGATGAAGTGACAATGAAGATCAACATGCTTTGTCTGTTCATGGAAGACTGGATTCTTGGCGAGTTTCAACAACCCTTGATTGTTGCAATATAAGGGGCAAGGTCCTGCTTGAGACATTTGCATCTCTGAGAGCATCCTTCGAAGCCAAATTGCCTCACATGCTGCTTTAACAACTCCTCGATATTCTACTTCGGTTGAAGAGAGAGCCATTTCCTGCTGCTTCTTGTTGGTCCATGTAATTGCACCTGTACCCAAACTAAATACATACCCTGAAGTAGACTTTCTGTCATCAACAAAACCTGCCCAATTTGAGTCTGTATAACCAATTAGCTTTGGATCTTTGCACCTCCCATATAAAATGCCAAGGTCAGAAGTGCCTTTCACATATCTCAGCACACGCTTCACTGCAACCCAATGTTCAGCTTTAAGGGCTAACATGAAGCGATAGATGTAGCTCACTGTAAAGCTAAGGTTAGGTCTAGTGGCAACGAGATAGATGAGGCTGCCCACAAGTTGCCTGAATTATGATTCATTCTCCACGGGTGAATCCAACTGAGCTGATAACTACAGCCCTCTCTCCATAGGTGTAGATGCTGGTTTACAATCTGTCATCCGGAACTTGTCCAACAAGCTCTTGGCGTACTTCCAGTAGACTGCCAGTAGATTGCCAAACCTCTATACCGAGGCAATAATGGAGGAGTCCCAAATTTGTCATGTCAAATGATTGATTGAGATTATGTTTGATCTCCTCAATTAGATGATCTGAACTGCTAGTAATGATTAAGTCATCAACATAGACAACTAGGAACAAGATATCATTACCAATCTGATTGACATACAGATTAGAGTCAGAAGGACTTCGCTGAAGGCCATGATCAATAAGGTATGGATCAATCTTTATGTACGAAGCCCGTGGTGCTTGCTTAAGGACATAGAGTGCTTTCACTAGTTTGCATACCTAGTGTTCTTTACCAACAACCTTGAAACCAGGAGGTTGCGTCATGGAAACTTCTTCGTACAAATTACCATTGAGGAAGGCACTCTTTACGTCCATTTGATGGACTTTCCATCCAAATTGAGCTGATATTGAGAGGACAAGCCGAATGGTACTCATCTTGGTTGTAGGAGCAAAAGTCTCCTCATAGTCAATGCCCTCTTGTTGTGAAAACCTTTTGGCTACCAACCAAGCCTTGTATTTATCAAGGGTTCCATCAGCCTTATACTTAATCTTATAAACCCATTTGCAGCCAATGCGTTTCTTCCCATGCGGAAGATTTTAAAGCTCCCAAGTGTGATTCTGCATAAGACTATGATGTTCAGCTGTCATAGCCTGTTCCCACTCAGGTGTGCCTTTAGCCTCTGTATATGTCTGAGGCTTCGAAATGCTATGAAGGTTGGCCATAAGAGCAAAATTCACTGTATTCTACTGTTTGCTCTTATTCCGAGCAGATTTACCCTCTAGTAACTCATCATCATGAAGAGCACCAATCGTCGAAGCCCACCATTTAGGCCGAAGAGTAGATGAACCAATATCGGAATTAGGAGGAACAACCTCTACTTGATTGGCTGGAACTAACATATCTGGAAGAACATCCAGATCTTGTTGAATAGGGGCCCGTGGTGGACGTGGCTGAGGTGCCTGCACCTCTACGAAATCCCTCCCATAAAGTGGAGCAAGTGGAAGATAAACACCCAAATCAGAATCTTTTTGAGGCTGAACCTCAGAACAAACAGGAGAAGACTGATAGAAGAGCCCTCAATTCTCATCAACCACGACATCACAACTGAAGATTAGAAGATCAGTGTCCTCATTTATCAGTCTGTAAGCCTTATGGTTCTCACTATAACTTGTAAACATGAGTTTTTGGCTCTTGGAATCAAACTTAGTGCATTGAGCATCAGAAATCCAAACATGAGCAGTGGAGCCAAAAACCTTTAAGTGACTAATGTTCGGCTTACGTCTAGACTAGGCTTCTTCAGGAGTCATCTTCTTCACAGCATGAGTAGGAGATCTGTTCAAAAGATTAACAATAGTATACATTGCTTCAGCCCATAACTTCTTAGGAACATGTCTATGCTCCAACATAGAATGTGCCATTTCAGTAATGATGCGATTGCGACACTCGACTACACCATTCTGCCGAGGGGTGTAAGGTGTGGTGAATTGGCGCTTTATGCTATGTGCAACACAAAATGTGGAGAAATCTTTGGAACAAAATTCCCCCCCATTATCAGACCTAAGAGTAATAATAGAAGAACTAGACTCCTTTTCTCAAGGCCTTAAACTGTTGAAATATGCTAAACACCTCTAATTTAAGCTTCAAAAAATACACCCACATCTTTCTGCTGAAATCATCAACAAAAAGAAAAAAAATACTTGGATCCAGTAATCGAAGGCGTGTGCATTGGACCACATACATCAGCGTGGACCAACTTTAAAACCCTGGAAGCCCGCCATGAGTCGCCATCGGAGAAAGGAATCCGATGTTGCATTCCAGCCTGACAAGCCTGACAAACTCCATGAGTTTGAGTTTGAATCGCAGGTAGACCACCAACGAGATCATCTCATGGTAACTGAGAGAGATAGTACATGTTCAGGTGCCCATAATGTTGATGGTAGAGATTGCTGATAGCAGTGCTCCTGGCTGCCATAGCGTGCTCTTGAGAATCACCAGAATCAACAAGTCTATAAAGACCATGATCCTCAAGTCCCTGAATGACTGTAGTTCGTGTCTCTCTGTTAACAATACTGCATGTATGCATACTAGAGATGATTTCCAACTGAGGAGAGTGAATCATAATCTGACTTACAAAAAGTAAGTTCAACTTTGTGCCAGGTACAAAGTATACATCAAGAAATATCAAATTTCTCCCACCAGACTGAATCTAAATGTTGCCCTTGCCGACAACGGTATACTCTTCACCTCCTCCAAAGATAACTGAATCTTTGAAAGGCGTGTATTGAATGAACCAATCCCGGCGATGTGTGAAATGGCGTGAAGCACCAGAGTCAATGTACCAAGCAGAAGTGTTTATTGGATCTATAGGACGCTTTGCGATGAATGCAAAGAAGGCAAACTCTTTTTGCTCAGTGTGCTTTGCCAAATGTGCTTTCGGTCTAGACTCTCCTAGCTTGCCTTGTTCAAAGGCCAAGCGTTTCCGACAATCCTTCTTCATGTGGCCAAACTTGTGACATATATTGCACTGAATATTCTTTGACTTCGAAGAATCTGAATATTGCCCTTGATTGTGCTACTGAAAGGACGAAGGTTTCCCCTTATTCTTCTGAAATGTCTTTGCAGGGAATGCCTGCACTAAAGAGGATGAAGTGGCACTAGTTCCAAACTATTGTTCCCAATGATCTTGCTGTAGAAGTTTGTTGCAGAGATTTGGAAATGTCAAGTCAACATTAGTTGCTGTAATGTTGAGTGTCTCAATAAAGTGCTGATACGGATGTGGTAAACTATTCAGAGTGATCACCACTATATCTTCTTCCTCCATCTTCCGACCAATAGCCTCGAGCTGATCTTGAACGTCCTTGATCCTAGTCAAGTGTGCCTGCTGAGGTGTATTCTCATCCATGACAATGGAAAACAACATGTTCTTCAGAAAGAACGCACGACTCTTGTCGGAAGTCTCATGAAGATCTTTCAGAAGATCCCAAATCTCCTTCGCTAATTTACCTGAAGGAACTTGAGGTAACTGGTCATCAATGACTGACAACTTTATGAGCATAACGGCTTCGTGATTCTGCTCATCAAACTTCTCCTGATCCTTATCAACTGTGAGAGGTCGTGTCTTGGTGCCTAGAACAATCTGGTCAAGACATCGATACTCAAATATCGTCATCATAGACTGCTTCCATGTGTTGTAGTTGTGATTGTTGAACTTCTGACTGTTGTCCAACATGATGTTGGTCAAAGAGGCCATGCTTCATGTTTTTCGAGGCACAAAAAACGCAGATATACAGAAAAGGCTGAATGCACGAAACCCAAGACATAAATTCCAATGCACTGAAAAGAAAAAGACAATTGCTTCAGAAAAGACAAATCAAAAAGAAAATCTTGTCCAGTTAAGAGAACAACTTTCTCAGGCAGAGAAACTCCTCTAGATAAGACAAAATAAATAGATGCGTCTTCAACAGATGCGACAAGTAAATCTGCACAAAAGAAGAGTCGACGAGTATGCACCCAAAGCAAACGTGACTCCAAAGAAACTTCATAGACGCATGGACTTGAAGCTACAAATTCCAGAACTCGTGCAAATAGACTCCACATGCACCAAACATGAACTAGAAGTTGAAGCGAAAAGATGAAGAACACGCAATGGAATGGTTTGTTTTTTTCAGAAAAAGAAACAACCGCTACAAATTCCTGGCTATGCACGAAACTCTCGATCAAAATTCCGACTATGCACGAATCAGATAGAGAAGTGACGTCTAGATGAATCTGCACTGAATCACAGAAGAACACACGAAACTTGCAGAGATTGAAAATACCTGATGCACAACTACTCCAGAATGTGCGCATGATTATTACAGACATGGGAATGAACCGACTCACACAAAATCTTCACATAAATAACAGACACAAACAGAAAATCGTATGTCAAAGACACACGCGAGCCAACGAAACGGGAAGAAATCACATGCTAACAGCCAACGATCACTCAAATGGGAATGCACAACCACTCCAAAGCACCGATCACAGAGAATCGACAAAATCAGATGCACAAAAAAATGCACGACTTTCACAAAAATTGACCAAATAAAACAAACACAGAAGATCGATTAACTTAGCGCTCTGATACCATATTAAGAAGCAGGAGCGATTGAATTTCAAATAATCAGATCCTTATTATTTACAGAAAGAATGAATTTATAGAATACAATGAAAGGCGTTCAACAATCACGGAGATGTGATTGGAGCCAATAACGGAAGGTAACAAAAATAAAAATTAGCAAGTTACAAGAGTAACATGTGTTACATAGCTAAATTATAGGAACGTGATTGAGCATTAACATATGCTAGTTACTATTTTAATACTTCTCCTTCACTAGCTGATTCATACTGCTGATCAGACATATCAGATTCTGATTCGGCATCAAAATATGCTTCCATGTGATGTGCTTTGCCCTTTCCATAGCATCTGTGACCCTTAGACCAAGGCTCATGACATGTGTAGCAAACTCCATCCTTTCTCAGCTGTTCTCGGAGTTCATCAGTCAACTTCTGAGGCAACTTCTTATGCTGATTTGATGAATGCTTCTTGTCCTTCTTATGACCAAAGGATTTGGACTGAAATTTTGGCTTTGGGCAGCCAACTCCATGTTCCTTGATTTTTTGATTGCTTCGTCAAGAGTTGGTGGATCAAAGGCTTTGACCCAACCCTTCAAAGGCTCCATCAATCCTTCAGTAAACAATACTACAAGTCTCCTTCAAGTAATGTTGGACACCATTACTGACAACCTTTGGAAATCAACAACATATGCTTCAAGTGAACCATGTTGCTTTAGCTGCACCAATTCATGGAATCTTACTTCTGGTTCCTTGGTATCAAATCTTTCTATCAACCTATTAGTGAATTCTTCATAGGTTTGGATGAGATTATGGTCAAGTGTGACCAAACCATGATACCACCATTCGTGAACAACTCCCTCCAAATGCAAGGTGGCGAATTTATTAGCATCCTCTTCAGGCATTGCTCTCAATAAAAGATAGTTGTCAAGGTTTTGCACCCATGACCTTGCCGTACACTTATCACTCCCATCAAAATGGGCCAAGGTCACCTTTCCAAGAGGCTGATGATAATATGTTCTAGGACCCACAAGAGCACGGTATTCAGCTCTTCTATCACTCCTATTTCTTTGGTTCGTTAACTGATCAAAGGTTCAGTGATCTCTGATCTCAGCGGATAATGAGGCATACTCCATGTAGGCTTGTCTTGCATCATCCAACAAAGGTACTTTGGTCTCTGCTGGTGGTTCCTCCCTTTGAGTGAAGGTAGGGAAAAGAGGCCTAGAGGCCAAACCTCTAGTGGTTGCAACATGTTGGCCAATAGTTCTGTCTCTTCCTTTAACCTCCGAACCATTGTTACCATTGATACCACTGTTTTCTCCAACATGGTTTTGTTGAGGTTGGGGCTGATTTAGAGTCGCTTGCTGATCCAGCTTTGCTAACAAGCGCGACATGATATCCAACATATTATCAAACTTCTTCTCCGCTCTAGCTTCTCTTTCCTCCGGATAGTCTTCCACCTTCTGTCATGGTTTCAATTGCTTTACCAATATCTCAAAGCCTCCAAAAGTGTCTCTGCCTCTGGAACTGGTGGATTTTGATACCGAGTTCTTGCTTGACCTCTGGTGTAGTATCTGACTTCTCTATCACTCATCTGACAACTGAACTCTGTTTATCACAGGATGGCAGGATCTTGGGCTCTAATACCACTGAGATATCCCCCATATTTTTTTTCTTGAATTTTTCCACACACAATGCACTCTTTAAGGTTAGCCCAATAATCAAAACCAGTTGAAAGGGAACCCTCCACTTCTTTGATCACCAAGATTCCAATGTGGGCGAGGTGAGCGCATTTGGTGTAAGGGGATCATTAGCAAATAACTGAAATTACAATGCTGGAAATGAAAGTGTAGGCGGTGAACCGACCATGAATTCCGCTCGGCCACTTCTTCAGTGGGGGGAGATTATTACAATTATTGAAACTAAAATACTCAACCACATATTCAGCAGGAGTAAGCAAACTGAAAATAGAAAACTCGACCAGTTAGTCAGCGGGAGTATTAGATACAAAATGAAACTTGCTGAAAGTAAAGAGGCTGATTCAGTACTACTGAAACCAGCAATTACAATATGCTCTTATACAATGAATTATCAATGAAAACTGCTCCAAACTCCAATACAATGTTTTCACAATATCTCCAATTACAAATATGAAGTAGAACATGAAAGAAATATTGCTTAAAGCTGGAATAACCAGGTCTGATATGAAAACCAGCAAACTAAGACTCGGACCAACAAACTATGATCACATTGGAATGCTCAAAACAACTACCACAGTTCACCAAATCAAATGAAACTGAAAGCACACCTTCTCTAATGCTAGGCGACCAAGAAAACATCAATAAATCAAACACAAACACACCAAATGGCCTAGCTCGGAAATGAAGGCAGCAAGGACAAGGTACGACCCATGAAGGAGGTCGACCTTGCTTTAAAATTCAACTTTTCAATGATAAAATCTGGAAATTAGCATAAAGAGAGAACACATAGGGCGAATGCCCAAAATGATCTAAACTTTGCACAAGCAGCTATGAATGAAAAACACCTTTAGCCATACATGAACCAGCAACCTATAAACTGACAAAATCATCCAAAACTTCAACAATGATGCTCAATCTGTAATCTCTGAGTGAGAAGCAGTCTCATATCCAGGTAGGTGTTATCTTTCAAACACGAAACTGAATCCTTGCTAGGAGGTATGCATTCCTCAAAGCCATAAGCCTGAAACCATTTCGGCAACAATTCGATATGATAAACAATGGATAAAAATGAATGAGCAAAGGCCTGCTTAAATAGAGTTTTGAGGTGACTCTTCAGCTTCCAACATTTCCCACCAAAAAGGGACGCCCAAATCATTTTGAAAATATTTTAATTTTTAAATCATTTTTTCCTTCCTTCATTATGGCATCCAAAACCCAAGAGAGGAATATCAACCTTAGAAATATTAAAATTACCTCTTAATGAGGCATCCACCCTCAAAGGCCACATTTTAAAACAACTTAAAGTCATAATGTTAGGCTAAGGGGGGCAATATGGAATTAAAACGTTAATGACTTAAAATAATTCATTTCTCCAAAAATTCACCTCAAAAAGCCAAAACCAATTATACTCACTCCCTTGGCAGAAATAGAAGAGCACATTGAACTACTGCCAACTTGAGCACTGCCGGAAATAGAACTTACTAAAAATAGTAAATTCAGAAAAGTTGGCCATTGCATTTGCATGTCATATCACTGCGAAGCTCTTTGAAAACCCAAAAAGAATCTGCAAACCAAATTCCAAAACTCCAACATGCAAACCTCCGAAAATGCCAAAAACCTCCAAATAGTTGGAAACCCTAATATTACCTCTGACAAGCCTACGGGTCTCCGGAATAGGCTGATGAGCCACTTCATTGCTTACTGCTGAGAGGGACATTACACAAGCCCGTCATTTGCATCCTGCTATTGCTCATGTACATGTTCATGTTCATGTGCTCTGTTCCACTCTATTGGGAGTCTAAGGTGTGGTCATTGGGGTTTTAAATGCAGTTCCTAAAATCCCTTTGCTGATGGAGAAAATGCCAATCACCTTCCACAAATACACCATCTTCCATGGGCCTAGGGGATCAACTTAATAGGAAAAGATTCCAGATTTTGACAGAAAAATAAGCAATTGCAGACTTATAAAATGCAGGTTTTCACAAAAGTTTTTCAAAATATTGGGCTTATTATACAGATTTAACAATCAGATTTAAAATAAAATGTACACTAACTGTTCATCCATACAGCACTGTACTGCCACTGTTCATCCACATTGCCACCATTCTTCTGTACCGTCACTGTTCATCAGTACTGTCTGGATTCTGTATTGGATTTCTGATTTCTGTTTTTTTTCTTTCTTTCTTTTTATTGTGAACAGTGATTTGTCTCCTTGGACAATAATTTGCAGTCCCTCTCATAGTAACTCCTTCAGTGAATTCTTTTCCTTCCAAGTGGATTGGATGAACATACCCTCTCCTAATCCTTTGTTGCTCTAATTTAGCCTACCCTTCCTAGGACTTCCTCACTCTGAATTTGCATACCCTTCTTAGGGCTTCTTCGCTTTGATACCAAATGTTCGAAGAATGCATGAATGTATGGAGTTCAAGAGAATTGGATGGTTCACATTTCAAGTGTAGGCTATTTTTGTTCTTCAGTAGTATGAAGTTGAATTTGATGTGAAGACTTAGATGAGCTCCCTCAAGACTCTGAAGATTCAAAGCCTATTGAAATGTATGTTTGGTGTTCTTTGAACATGAGAAGTGGTGCTGTTGACTTAGTTAAGCATGGTGAAGAAGATAAATTAAGTTCTATTTCTGGTCCATTTCTGACCAGTCAGGTAGTTGAGATTGGCATCATCTCAATGAGAAAATTCAAATTCAGGAGAACCAGGTGATTGAGAAGTGAGAAAAGATTTTGCAATTTTCTTAAGTACCTCTCAAAATTCTTGAGCCAATGAGCTTCTTGAGGTATGCGTTCCAAGGCAACTCTCTTTGTAGAGAAGAAGCATGATTTGAGAACCTTTTTTTGTCAACGGCTTCCCAATAACAGAGCATATTCTATTTGCAAAATATTTTCTATTTAGTGAAATGCTTTTTTTCTCCAAATAGTTGAGTTTTGAAAAGTTTTCATATTTTTGAATGATGCGTTAGCTGTTCTTAAATGAAATATCTTAATTTTACATTAAATATTTGTGAGCAAAGAAACAAAAAAGAATTTTGTTTAGTAGTCATATTTAGCATTTCCTGCCAAAATATCAGCATTTTCTTATCTCTGCTTATGTGTCTCTTGCACTTTTTTTTCTGAATCTTCTTTATATATAGGTTGTTGAATGTAAAAATTAACCCTGTATTTATTTTTATGAAAGTGGACTGTGACAATGGCATTGACTGCTGTTACTATGCAGAATTGTCGATTGAAAGAGCTATATTTGAAGTGGGAGAACGACAACAATGTTAATGTATTGATTATCAAGGTATGCCTATACACTAATGAAACCAACAATTTAGGTGCTCTATTTTAGTGAGAGGATTGTTTATCTTATTCGTAAGAAACACAAATGTATCAGTTGAATCTAAAAAAAAAACATAGATGCAAATGAAAAGTTGGTTGGAAAGGAGAATGAAAGTAATGAGATATTAAATAACTAATAAATAGGAAAATAAATTTGGGAATATTGTCTTAATCAAAAGATGGAAAATTTGTAACATTTAGCTTTCAATGAATTTTACTAGGAGATACAAAGATGGATGGTAGAGAAGAGGGTTAAATGAGATAATAGGAGGCATCATGGACTTCTATATGTTTGAAATAGACCTCGAATTTGGGATCAAGCAATGGTGGCCCAATTTAGAGGTGTCTTAGATCCCAAAAGAGATGGTATTTGTGCTGTACGTCCTAATTTTACTATTTCTTTAGAGGATAAGCAGATCAGTTCAGCTTTTTGTCTTTTGCTTCAAATCAAGGGTGTTGACCTACAACCAGGCTCAGTTTATTGCACAGTAGGAGGAAGATGCATCTACTGACTGCTAAATACAATATATTCTCCATCCAACTTTGCTGCAGGAGTTTCATATCCTGAGGGAAATTCTAAACTCTTAGACTATTGGAGACATATAGATCACAAAGGCTTTGATATAGGGTTCCCAATCATTGAAAAATTAATTCAACATAATGAACCCCGATTCAGAGATCTAGAGGTTTCATCCCATTCTGAATTATCCAATACTACCAAAATTCAGAAGAAACAACTCTCAGTTATTGACATGCTTATTGATCCTGATCAAACTATTCTTGAGCAACC
>VDFB02021201.1:0-24722 GCA_007258455.2 Sequoia sempervirens | reverse complement strand
GATTATGAATTGGAGTTACCAACAAATAATAGAATTCATAATGTTTTTCACATATCTTACCTCAACAAGGTGCTAGGTCAACATATTACACTATGCCTAGAGTTACCCCCACTTGATGACAAGGGAAAATTGATTATGGAACCCGAAGCCATCATTGACATGAGAGAAAAGAAGTTACGAAATAAGGTTATTCCAAAATATTTGGTTGAATGGAAGAATTTGTCTATGGAGGATGCCACATGGGAAGGAGCAAATATCTTTGATCGTCCCAATTTAAAATTGTTTGAGGACAAGCAATCTTGGAAAAGGGTGGATTGTAATGCCCCCTCTTTAAACACAAATTTATTTTTTACAATAGTTATTTTCCTTCTACTTATATTCCCTTGAGAAAAAATAATATTATAAAACTGAAATTAAATAAAGTTTACATTTAAGAATGGTCAAAAGGAAAGTGAAGGGTTATGCCTATTAGTGGAAAAATATATATAAAGAAGACCAAGCAAAAGAGAAAGACAATAATTGGAAATGAATATTAAGTGACTATTGCAAGTAAATATTAAGAGATTTAAGGACAAAAGTCCTTAATTTCTCTTAACAAGTTAGTGGATGAAAACCCCTAACTTGGGTAGACATTAGACATTCATAACGTCAAATTTGAAAGAAGATTATAGTAGAAAAACCAAGATAAGTTCCATTTTTAGAATTATTCATAAAACTATAAAGCTGAATAATATAATAAAATTCATAATTTTATATAAAGTAATATCTATAAATAGTATACAATTATTATTTTGAGAGGATTATTGTTTAAGGGAAAAAAAAGGAAATATTCTAGAAAGGGACATTACACCTGATGAGCCTAGTTTTTGGTCTAGTTTTGGGTATAATCTATAGTCTATTTGCTCATAGATGTCATGGACTTTAATGCTTAAGTGTTTGTATTGGCATAATGTTTCCCTCAAACCATTGACATTTGATATTATCCTATCTCTACAAGCTTTAATGATATTTGACATAATATGTGGGTCATCTATATTGATTTTGCATGTGATTAATGAATGTTTCTTAGAGTGGTTATAGATGTGCAGTTATTATGCGTACTGATCTTGACATGCAGATTTAATACGCCAAGTTGAGGAAGACACTGCCAAATGGGCATGCACCATAACTTCCAGCTGAGAAATTGCTCCAAGTCAAAGGCAGTCGACAACAAAGATTCTTCATGCAACTGAACGTAACCACCTTGCAGTGGACCGTAATGATCGAGCATGCATGGGCGTTACTGTTGTGCTAGATCTGCGCTTGACTTGTATGTCTGACTAGATTCCATGCATGCGTAATCGCCATTGCTCCACTTTCCCCTATTTTCCCTAAATGGCATCCTCCCAGCCATGGAGTTGACTGCCTTGTTTAGTTGTAGTATAAATAATGATTTGATGCTCCTTCAGAAGGTTGCATGATTTGACATTGTACTCTCATTCTCCAGTTTCAGTAATACAAATACATTACTCTTTGTATGCATGATTTACAGTGAATAAAATAAAGTTTCGAGTTCGAGCATCTGAGTTCTTGTTAGTTTAGAGGATACTTCTCCAAGGGGGCCCACTTGGTGAGTAATCTGTCTTCTTAGTTTAGCATTAATTTAGTATTACTTGTTTAGTACTTAGTTAGAAATCTGGCATCGACTGTTCCTGTAGCCACTAGAATTCCATTCTATGACTGTTCCTGCAGCCAAAGCAAACAAAGTAGTCTCTTATTTGTCGCTTAGATTTTCATTCTTTCCCTGCATTTCAGCTTAGCATAGTTGTTGGTTGATATTCAACATTTTCTTTATTTCCTTTTAAGCAATTTACTTTCAGTATTGTGTTTCTTAGCTGTAGAGTGCAATGACTACTTGAGCCCCTAGTGCACATACTATGCTGACCCATTTCAAGTTCACATCCTTGGGTTGACAAGTTAAATGCACCTTCATGATGATTGAATAGCTATTCAAGTTAGATGTTCAGTCTCTGAATCATGGTTGTAAAGGCTTAGTTATTGAATCATTGTAGGAGGCCAACATTTTTAGTGCCGTTGTCGGGGATGGTGTCAAGCTAGGAAGTCTTTTGGAGTCATTGGTAGTTTTTCTTACTATAGTGTTTCTGAAAGTTGTTCTTAGCATATCCTCACTTAGGAAGTAATGACCTCCCTGATTCTTTACCAATTTTTTATGTGAGCTGACTGATAGTGAGTGATACCGCATGCATAAAGGAAGGAGAATGGATGCTTATGGGAGATTTCTTCCTAACAATCCTCATCCATTTTAGCTAGTTGAGTACTAGAACCTACCAAAATAAGAGGAAGAAGAAGATCCACACCCCTTTGCTGATGCATATCCTGATCTGACTAGCTCTGAAGTCTCCTCGGAAGATCAAAATTAGCTTGAGAACCCCTTTGTCTTAGAACTATGTCAAACATGCATGAGTGATGCAAATAGGAACAAAACAAACCAACCAACTTTTCCTTTCCCCATTGCCCATCAAAATGAAGTTGACAACATCAAGAACATTCCTGCCTCAACACTCCCCAAGTTTTATGGACTTGTGACAAAAGATCCTGATACCTTCTTATTTGAGTTTGACATACTCTGTAGGAGTTATAATTACACTACTGATTCCAATAGGCTTAAGTTATATCCCACCACTTTGAAAGAGGCTGCATTAAGATGGTTCATGAGCCTAGGCAGGGATACTGTGGAAACTTGGGAAGACATGAAGACAAAGTTCCTTGAGAAGCACAAGGAATGCTGTAGGGGTAGTGACATGAGAGGAGGTGACATTTTCAGGATGTAGTAGAAGGAAGATGAGAGCCTGAAGATTACATTGCAAGGTTCTTGTTTTGCCTGCAAAAGTCCCCACACCATGCACTTAATGAGGACTCACAAAAGTTGTTTTTCCTCAGAGGCATTAATGGCAGCTGCATTGATGCTTTGGGCCTCATGGCAGGAGGGGATATCTCCCAAGTTCCTTGGGAGGATATCAAGAAAATATTATCAATCTTCCATGGGTAAGTCAACTACTGGTGGAGTTTCAAGAATGGAGATCACTCATTTGCTGGAAGACTTCAAGCAAGATATTATCAACAATCTAGCTACTTAGCACTTCAGGCCAAAAAGAAGCAAGAAGAGGCAGAGATGATGTTGACAAAGTATTGTCCTCACTGCAGACAAAAGGACTACAAATGTAAGATGGTAGCTAACCTGGAAAGCAAGCAAATTTCACTTGAGTTCAAGCCAATTCAGATTGAAGAAGACCAAGTCTAGTATGTTGCACAAAGGAAGCCTTAGGCTCCAAGACAAGGTATGCCACCAAATCCACTATCCTATGCTGGGCCATATTTTAACTTTTTTCAGCTGGTAACCAATGGAAGCCCCTATATCCGCCTAGTTATGGAGGATATCCACCACACTCTTGGAGTAACCCTCCAAATGCTTGGCCCAGTCATTAGAGTTCTCCACCTTAGTGGAAACAACCTTAGGGGAATTGGCAACAATTTCAAGGGCACTGGCAACCACCTCTAGGAAATTGGGAGCAAACAAATCAATGTAGAGGAGTACAACAATGGTCTACCCAGACAACTAGTTACATGCAACCACCTTTTCAACCCCAACAACCTGCTCTAATGCCTCCACCTGCTAATCCAAGCTCAAATGCACCTAAACCAACTCACCTACCAGCTCAGCCCACACCCAATCCTAATAACAAACCACAACAGTAGCCTGCATACTCTGCTAATTCAAATCAATTCCCTACATATGTTGTGAGTGTAGGTGACATCCATTTGCATTCAGGAACTACTCTATCATGCCCTCCCAAGCCAATTATCACTGAACTTCCTGTGGAAGAGGAGGAGGAGCCTCTGAATGATCCTATTCAACCAAGTACACCTAACAATCATGAACCAGTTCAAGCCAAATAGACTGAACAAGAACCACCCTTCCCTCAGAGATTGGAAGTTTCCAAGAAGAAAGAAGAAAAGGAGGATACCACTTTTGACATCCTAGATCAGCTAAAGCATATATGTGTTCAGATACCCCTATTTCAGGCCATAAAGGATGTTCCAATCTATGACAAAGCTATCAAGGAAGCTTGTCTTAAGAAGCTAGGAAGGAATAAGAGAGACCCAACTATAGTTCATGTGGTGGCCCAACTAGCTGATATCATGCTGGGAAAAGTGACTATTCCCAAGTATAATGACCCAGGCAGTCCTGTAGTAGCAGTTGTCATAAATGAAATCCAAGTGAAGAATGCTCTGATTGATTTAGGGGTAACAATCAATGTGATGACCAAAGAAATCCTTCAACAACTAAATATTGCAAATATGAGATCTACTCCTACTGTCCTGTAGCTTGCCGATAGCTCTACTATTAAGCCTGATGGTGTAGTGGAGGATCTTGTGGTAGTTCTAGACTCTTGGGAATACCCAACATATTTTATGATTCTTTTTCCTAAGGCTACACTAGGCAGGTATCCCATCATTCTTGGAAGGCCTTGGTTGGTAATTGCAGATGCATACATTGGATGTCGGTCAGGTGACATGACCATTTCAGATGGAAGGAGTACTAATTTTTTTGTTCTTTATCCACCTGCTCAGCGATCTCATGATGAGAAAGATTTTGTATGGCCACAAGTTGGTGAAGAGGCCGAGGAAGTTAATTTTGTGGTGTAGCTTATGATGCTAGGCAAAATATCTTTCATGCAGCTCCAAGATGAGGATGAAGTGTTGGCTAATCTCATTCAAAACCATTATGAAGTGGAGGAAGCATCATCTTCTACTTCGGTCATGATACTTTTGCCTGCTCTTCTCCCAGCCACTGTTCCTGCAGACATTCTTCTTGCAGACAATCTTCCTGCATACAATCTTCCTATAGCTATTGTTCCTACAGATAGACTTCCTGCAACAACAGGTATGATCCATACATTGTTGTCATATGAACTAAATGTGCCATGTATTAATGAAGCAACCATGATAGAGTTAACTACACAAGTCTAGGTGTCAAAAGGAAAATATCTGAATGTTAATAGTAAATTGAATGAAGAGCAACAACTGTTATTGGAAAACCTATTAAGGGCCCATCAACATGCATTTGCATGGGACTATCATGATATGAAGGGACTGGATCCTAAACTTTGTACCCATAGAATTTATATAAGAAATGATTGCACTCCAGTAAGATAGCCACAAAGAAGGATTAACCCTGCACTAAGAAATTGTGAAAGAAGAATTGCAAAAATTGCTAGATGCAGGATTTATCTACCCCATTTCAGATAGTTAGTGGGTATCTCCATTAGTGATTGTGCCCAAGAAAGGAGGGAAATGGCGAGTCTGTGTTGATTATAGAGAACTTAATGTTGCCACCAAGAAGGATCACTTTCCTTTACCCTTCATTAATCAAGTTTTGGACACACTTGCAAGAAAAAAATACTTCTCTTTTTTAGATGGATTCAATGGCTACAACCAGATCCAAATTACACCAGAAGACCAGGAGAAGACCACATTTACCTATCCATGGGGGACCTATGCCTATTCGGTACTCCCATTCAACTTGTGCAATGCACCTGCAACTTTCCAGAGGGTAGTCATTAGCATATTCTTAGACATTTCTCATGATTGCATGGAGATTTATATGGACGACTTCACCACTTATGGTGCTGATTTTAATCAAGCATTGGAGAATATCAAGAGAGTCCTACAGAGATGTGAGGATCAAAACTTGTCCTTAAATAGTGAAAAGTGCTTCATGATGATGCAAAAGGGTGTAGTTCTTGGCCACTACATCTCCCACAAGGGAATTTAAGTAGATCCTGCAAAAATTGACGTAATCACAAATCTGCCTACATCTACAAAACAAAAGGATGTTAGGAGTTTCTTGGGTCATGCAGGATATTATAGGCAATTCATCAAGGATTTTAGCAAGGTAGCAACACCATTGTATACCCTTCTCACTAAAAATGTTGAATTTCAGTGGACTGAAGCTTGTGACAAGGCATTTTCAGACTTGAAGACAACTTTGACTCATGCTTCTGTACTCAAGGGACTCAATTGGGAGCTTCCTTTCCACATCCACACTGATGCATCATATTATGCCATAGGAGCGGTCTTAGGACAGAAAGAGGGAGCTGTTGAAAATGCTATTTATTTTGTCAACAAAAATTTTTAAGGAGCTGAATTCAATTATACAGTGATAGAGAAAGAGATGCTGGCAGTAATCTATGCAATGAACAAATTTAGACATTACATAACGGGCTACCAAATCTTTGTGCACATTGATCATGCAACCATTAGGTATCTCATGAATAAACCTTTGATCACAGGTAGATTGGAAAGATGGTTATTGTTGATGCAAGAGTTTGATATAACCATTGTGGATAAGCCAGGGAAGGCTAATGTTGTTGCATATTTTCTTTCAAGGCTAACTACATTAGAAGAAAATCAGCCTATAGATGACTCTTTTCCTGATGAGCATATATTCTATCTCAATGTGAAAATACCTTGGTATGCTGACATAGCCAATTACTTGGTTACATGTAGAGTTCCTTCTCACTTCTCCCCAAAAGAAAAAAGGGAACTCATTGAAAAATCTTTCCCTTTCTCTTGGATTGTTGGATGTTTGTTTTATACTGGACCTGACCATGTCATGAGAAGATGTGTGAGAGAAGATGAGACATATGAAATTTTGCATGCATATCACAATGAACCATGTGGAGGACACTTTGTAGCCAAGAGGACAATAATGAAGGTTTTGAACATAGGATATTACTGGCCAACACTTCACAAGGATGCAGGAAGGTATAATAGAAAATGTGACAGATGTCAAAATGGGCAGACCAATCAGATATGATGAGATGCCACTTTTCTCTCAGATAGTAATCATTTCCTTTGACAAGTGGGGATTGGATTTTTTGGGACCAATTGACCCTCCATCAAATGGTAAGTCTTATATATTGGTATGCACTGATTATGTAACAAAATGGGTAGAAGTTAAGGCCATGAAGCATGCAAGAGATAACAAGGTTGCAAAGTTTCTTTATGAGGAAATTTTCACAATATATGGAGTTCCAAGAGAAATAGTGACTGATCAAGGGCCACAATTCACATCAACTCTTGTTGCAACATTAGTGAATGAGTACAATATAAGGCATAGAAAGTCTAATCCTTATCACCCCCAAGCTAATGGCCAAGTTGAGGTGACCAACAGAGAGGTTGAAGCCATTCTAACTAAAATAGTAGCTATCCATAGGAAAGATTGGGCAAACAAATTACCAAAAGTTGTTTGGGCCTATAGGACAACATGGAAAACAACTACAGGTTTCACCTCATTTGAGTTGCTGTATGGAAAGACAATTGTGATGCCAATTGAATTTGAACATAAAACTCTGCAAACTGTCATGGATTTAGGGATTGATATTTCTGAAGCACAGAGAGAAATAATCATGCAGCTAAATACATTGGATGAGATAAGAAGAGCAGCCCTACAACATACATAAATAGTGCAAAATCAACAAATCAAGTGTCATGAAAAATTTATTAAGGACAAGAAGTTCAAACCAAGAGATTGGGCTTTGCTCTATGATTCAAGATACCAGGATAATGTAGGAAAATTGCAGACAAGGTGGCTACGACCATATGAAGTTGTTGAGGTCTTTCCTAATGGAGTTGTTCAGCTCACCACCATTGACCTTGTCAGGTTCAAATTACTTGTCAATGGTCATTGCCTCAGATTATACCATAAACCAACTTCTAAAGAAGAGTTCCTACAACAATTCACCTAGCACTCAGAGCTTCCTGCAGCCAAAGGTGGTGGACCTAGTGTCCCTCCTTCAGCCTAATTGAGGTACATACTTTTCATAATAAAGACTTTCACTTATGTGGAAGTCCATTTCTTCGTTATCCGCCCATCCACCCATCCATCACCACCTTTCTCTCTCTCCCATCGTTATCCGCAAGCATTACTTTATCCGTGATCTTTGTCGCAAATCTTCCACACATTCATGTATGTGTGTATTAATTGCTATCTTTAATCATTTTTTAAGTGAGTTCATTTAATCACTATACGTTAGTATAGGTATTCGCATAAATGTCATCATTTCCCATCAATCGCCACTCCCATCTCACATGTGTGGAAACATGTCCAAATTTAGGTTGGGGGGAGGGGAACGAAAAATATGCAAATATTTTGTGAACTTATTGTCCATGTGTCAAATCATATTCAGTTGCGCCAAATTTTTTAAAATGAGCTGATTTGAAATCCGAGTGGAAGGATGACTTGCATGTGTGAAGTGACAATAGTTGTAGCCGCCATTTCTTCCTATCATAATTTCCCTTTATCACTCCTTTTCTTGCCATTATTGCCATGTTGTAATCTTGAGTTGCAAGCAAAAAGGAAAAACAAAAGAAAGAAAATTTAGTCAATAATGGCACTAGAAATTTAGCAGGTTGGCACTTGAAATTAGCAGACATTGCAGGGATACATTTGATTTTCAGACAGGAACTACAGGAAAAGAAGTTGCAAAGCATTTGTTTGATTGCAGACAATGGGAGGTGGGTTAATTCGAAATGAACCCAAGGTGCATGATATTTTACTGTAGGATGCACAATGCCTGGCCGAATTTCAAAACTGTGGATGGATAGAATACTTTTTGAAGTTGGATGGTTTTGATGAAGGAATTTCCCTTGAATTTTCCCAGACGTTTTCAAAAGGAAAAGCCATAGTAAAAGGGTTAGAAGTTGTGGCAACAGAGGAAAGAATTGCAGAGGTTACAAGGTTGCCTGCTGATGGTGAAAATTACCCTACTTCCAAAGATGCCAGGTTAGCCAGGGTTGAATTCACAAAGCTAAACAAGCCCCCATTGAGCATAGAAAAACATGGTGCAAAGAGAATGTCTCTGCTCGACCTGTGGAAGCATATAGTTGTGTATGTCATCAAATACATCACTTGCGAGGGGTACTAGTCAAATTTGCATTTTGTCCACTTCAAGATTTTGAATCGAATGAGGCACTAAAGGAGGATGAATGTGCCCAACGTGTTGTACAATCTTCTCTCAATCATGGCGGTTAAGACCCATAAAGGTAGGGATAATTTTGTTTCCCACCATTGCTTGATTAAATTGCTACTTGATAAATCTTTGCGTGATGTATTTGGAATGACCTAGGAAGAGTTGTTAAAGTTGATCAAAATTATTGTCAGGAAGAGTTTTTCAGTGTTGAGCATTTGCTACCTAGGGCTATACTTCAATCCCGTAGGTCTAGCAAGAGAGTAAGCACGACTGAAGCCATTCCTATTGCTTCAACCTCTGGTGCTGGCTCCAATGTGAATCCTCTTGCAGTAGAAGAAGCTATAGAAATTAGTTCTTATGAAACGAAGCACTCAGAAAAAGAAAGCTCTTACTCAGATTCTAATGATGAAGTTCCACTTGAAACCCTCATGAAAACTAGGGCACAACGAAGAGAGGTAGAAATGAGAAAAGGGAAGGCTAAAACACAACCTGTAGAAAGAAAAGTGCCAAGTTCTAAGAAGAGGAAGGCTAATACTGTTCATCCTGAAGCCAAAGGAAAACATGAGAAACCTCCACGAAAATCAAGACCAGTCGGGCCTGCAATTGGTACGCCTCTGTAGGAAAGCCCTAAACCTGGTGAGATCTCACATGAGTACCTCAAAGCTCCAATGGAGTAGGAGAATGTTGAAGAAGGAGAAGACATATTTAAGAGAGAAGCAAACATAACACTGGCCGATCTTGCTAACATTGCAGAAGAATTGGAAGAAAATTAGGACTTCCTGCAACATGAGCAAGAGGTCTTGCAGCATGAAGTCCTGCAACAACAACCAGAACCGAAGCAGGAGTTCTTGCAGCCACAACAAGAACAAAAGTCTGTGCAACAAAAGGAAGAAGAAACCACACCCTTACAGCTAGAGATAATGAGACAACCTGAGTCCATGCAAATAGTGCCATATGAGGAGCCACCATCAACAAAAAGCTTGGTAGACATTCATAATCCTCCTTGTTTTACAATACATGCAACAATTTTGAATTTATGGAGAGAAATACAAAGAAGGGAGGAAGGATGGAAAAAGGAAAAATGGAAGTTGAAAGGGGAAATTCAAAAGAAGGATGAAGAGATTGAGCATAAAGATGTAGAAATTGCCACCCTGAAGCAGATGGTAAATGATATGGCAAATTTGGCACCAAAGATTCTGGAATGTAGAGATCCTCCAAGGGTCTATGCTCTGCTCCTAAAAGAGAAGTATCTCTCTTTTAAGATGTCAAGACTGGCCTCAGGTTTGAATCCTTCTATTGATACCCCTATGAAATTTTTCAATGCTTATAGGATTGCCTCACCTGAAATGAAGAATTTGCTATGTGAATTTTATTTACATAATTATGCTATCACAAAAGACCATGATTGGAATCCGCTAATGTATGTTGGGGATGTTCAATTGAGAGCATTCATGTCTTGGGTGCAAAATGAGATTAGTTGGGGACAACAACATGGTGCTTATAAACAATTGGAGTCTGATATCCCTCTTCCTGTTAGAGATTAATCAAGTAACCCAAGGGATATTTACAAAGAATGGCATAGAATGTTGCTTAGACCAAGTTATGGCAATAGGATTATCCCTTGGATTGAGGCAGTTTACACTAAGTATGAGGTAAAAACAACAACAAAGGAGGAAACTGTGAGGAGATGTTTATCCCAAAGATGGAATAGTTTGACTGGTGAGCTGAAACAGGTTGAGCCTCATTCCATCCACAATTATGCTGCAACATTAAAAAGAATTGATAGACATATTCAGATTGAGAGAACTTAGGGATGACATTGGCTTCCCCTGACTTTTCAGCCACCCATGCTCATGTGGCCCGTGCCAAATTTTAGATTCTACCAGTATGACATTCTTGCAGAGAGGAAAAGATGGAACATGTTTGATAGATTGGGAGGATTCTATTGGGACCCTAACTCATGTACTGCAACCATTGATGTTGGACAACTCTCAGTTGCAAATTTCAGAACTTTGACCAAGCAGAAGAACAACTCTTCCCCTACTGGAGGACCAACAAAACGTTAGGTTGGGGGGAGTGATGAGCCTAGTTTTTGGTCTAGTTTTGGGTAGAATATATAGTCTATTTGCTCATAAATATCTTGGAATTTAATGCTTAAGTGTTGGTATTGGCATAATGTTTCCCTCAAACCATTGACATTTGATATTATCCTATCTCTGCAAGTTTTAATGATATTTGGCATAATATGTGGGTCATCCATATTGATTTTGCATGTGATTAATGAATGTTTCTTAGAGTGGTTATAGATGTGTAGTTATTATGCATACTGACCTTGACATGCAGATTTAATACACCAAGTTGAGGAAGACACCGCCAACTGGGCATGCACCATAACGTCCAGTTGAGAAATTGCTCCAAGTCAAAGGCAGCTGACAACAAAGGTTCTTCATGCAACTGAACGTAACTGCCTTGTAGTGGACCTTAATGATCGAGCATGCATGGGCGTTACTGTTGTGTTGGATCTGTGCTTCACTTGCATGTCTAACCAAATTCCATGCATGTGTAACCGCCATCATTCCACTTTCCCCTATTTTCCCTAAATGGCGTCCTCCCAGTTGTGGAGTTGACTACCTTTTTTAGTTGTAGTATAAATAATGATTTGATGCTCCTTCTTCAAAAAGTTGCACGATTTGACATTGAACTCTCATTCTCCAGTTTCAGTAATACAGATACATTACTCTTTGTATGCATGATTTACAGTGAATAAAATAAAGTTCTGAGTTCGAGCATCTGAGTTCTTGTTAGTTTAGAGGATACTTATCCAAGGGGGCCCACTTGGTGAGTAATCTATCTTCTTAGTTTAGCATTAGTTTAGTATTACTTGTTGTTTAGTACTTAGTTAGAAATCTGACATCGATTGTTCCTGCAGCCAAAGCAAACAGAGTAGTCTCCTGTTTGTCGCTCATATTTTCATTATTGCCCTGCATTTCAGCTTAACATAGTTGGTTGATATTCAACATTTGTTTTATTTCCTTTTAAGCAATTTACTTTCAGTATTGTGTTTCTTAGCTGTAGAGTGCAATGACTACTTGAGCCCCTAGTGCACATACTGTGCTGACCCATTTAAAGTTCACATCCCTGGGTTGACAAGTTAAATGCACCTTCATGATGATTGAATAACTATTCAGGTTAGATGTTCAGTCTCTGAATCATGGCTGTAAAGGCTTAGTTATTGAATCATTGTAGGAGGCCAACAACACCTATTGCTACTAATGATATTCTCTCTGGACGGTTCTCTTTGGATTTGGGTGTACATCACTATGAATGAACTCCTCTTTGATATGGTATATGCCACTGGATTCCAATGAGACTAGGGCATTCTGGACTGGAGTCCGTAACATTCCTTGTTGGCTAAAGAATATATTTATGAATGGAGCAAAATGATCCAATAGTAGTGACCTTCTAGATTGGAGAGGCCGAGGAGGAGGAAGAGGATCCTGGGGAACCCCTACTATAACTAGAAAGAAATATTTAATAATAAATATAATTTTTTAAAAATATGCAGCACATAAAATTTGTTTCTATATATGTAATAAATAAAAATAATTTCAGAATAAAATAAATAATTTTTAAGTAAATAAAATAGCTCTAAATTGATATCTCTTCGCATTTTTTTAGATAGATATAAAATGATCAAGATTAACAATGAGTATATGGCAAATCTTATATTGAAAAGGCTTCATATTAAATGTTTGATAAATCTGTTTTTGAAGTACATTGAACCGTGACACCAAAATTTAAGGCTAGTTAAAGAAATAAATGGTTTTAACTTTTAAGAAAGTAGAGCATTTTAAAGTGTCTATGGTTGAATTTGTTTTGATTTGGAGTCCATGTTGATTATAGCATTCGAGGATTGCCTTGATTCGACTCGAATTGAGCTTAAATAAATTGGCATTTCTTTATCATCAAAATATATTTTTTTTAACCGAGGGAATTCCTTTATTCCTTAAACTTTCAACTTCCACAAAGAATCTGATTAAGACTACTGAAATAAAGTGTATTTTTTTCATCTTTAATTTTGTCCTCAATAGTACCTCATTTTAAGATATTTAACTTACTAATGAAAAATAGATTTTCAACTTTTAAATTTAAATTGGGATTAAACTATTGTGCAAGCACATTATCAATAATATGCATCCTTTGAATTTGAGAGAATAGTTCTTTCATTTTTTTTTTTCTATCACCTATAAATAATTTAGAGTAAAATAAACCTTTTATTTAAGAGGGTTAGTATGAAAAAGTATTATGTTACCAATTTTTAATTGAAAAGATAACATAGATTATTATTTTATTATTTCTTTTGTAAAAATACATTTTAAAATATTTAATTTATAAGGTCAATTCTATATTTTCTTTTACAAAGTGTCTATTTAAAGTATATTAAAAGAAGAAGGTATGGAATGGAAGATACATATTACAATAATCTATACTACTCGAATCTTAAAATTAATAATAGATGATACAACTAGTATAAATATCATAAATGCATACGACTAGTATAAATATCATAAATGCATCTATCTAAAAAATGTCGAGAAATATCAATTTGGAACTATTTTATTTATTCAAGAGTTATTTTATTTTACTTTAGAACTATTTTATTTACTACATATAGAGACAAATTTTATTGTATCTACATTGTTTAGTTTAATTTTTGGTGATACATTTGTTTTATTTTTATATTTAACTTTTAACTTTACTTTCATAAAGTTGTCATTCATTATTTTAGTAATTCTTTTGTTTTGTTTTTACTTTGAAAAGTGTAAATAAATATTATACTTATATGTTACTTTTTAAGTATGTTAGCTATATTAATAATTGTATAACTTTTTTATTATAATAAATCTAAAGGACATAGGAACCATGAACAACCATGTTAGGATATTGTTACCAAGACGTTAAATAGTTCCAAAATCTTTGAGAAACAAAATTTCTTCATCATCAATCAAAAAAATTAGTAGCCCTAAAGTTGTTGATATTTATCAAAAACATATATGTAAACACTATATCAACCTATCCATTGTTTTTTAACACAAACAACAAAATCTAGTCATCGATCTAGCCAAAAAGAGAGAACACTCAAACTCACCTACTTGAGCTTATTAGAAGCAAAACCAAACCAAGCCCCTAAAACCAAAAACCTTTATATTGTTTAAAGGGAGCGAAGGCAAATCAAAAGGCCTTGAGTCACTAGTAGTGAAACTATCTTTACCATGACTATGTCTTGATGGAGAGAAAGTACTCAACACCCTACCAATATGAGCCTTATATTTTTAACACTTAATTTCATTAATTTGGGAAGTTGGGGATGGTGTTGCAAGGCAATTTGACTTGCAAGTGAACCCGAGTCCCTTGTTCTTAATTTTAAGAAATCATCATTCCAGTAGATTGTAGAATGGTTGAGGGCACCTACCTTAATCCCCATCTCCCAAAGGTCCAATTCCATAGTTGTGATGCAAACTCGTAAAGCAAAAAGGTGGTCGCTTGTTTCTCCCCACTTCTTCCAATTATACACCATGAAAGCCTTGATTTAATCAAATAGTTGTATGATTTTAGTTCATTAGTAAATGTTAAAATAAATAGTGCCCATGTCTTTTTTTATCTATGTACTTCCTATTTATATGTTTATGAATTTATTAAGTACTTTACATAGATATTTAAAATGATATTTATGTAAAAAATAAAATTACTTTGGAAGTGAAAGTTAAAGTAAACAATTTATTTTCGTTTAACATTTTGAAAATTTGAGTATTAGTTTCTATGATCTATTTCATTACTATTACAAAATGAAATAATACTTCAATTAAAATAAAGTAAAATTTGTCTATATATAGATAAAATAAAATAATTTTGAACTTGTAGAGTATGAAAAGTGAACCGCTACGAAGGATAATCAAATCCTTTGAGGATCCAAAATTCAACCCTCCACTTGCGTAAGCCTTCGGGTAACTATGACATTCAAGTTTACCTATTAATTAATTAATTAAATGTGTATTTTAAAGAGCATATAAATTATCTGAACCCTTCAAACTTCAAAAACTGAAAGTACCAGGTACATAGGTCTTTTGGACAACTCGATAAGCTCTCTGTCCAGGACTACCGTGCAGCTATAGGATGACAATGCGTCACAGTAATGTCTCGTATGAACAAAAAATAGAAATTGCCACAGGAAAACACAAAATATATGGTATAGGATTCTAGACATGAAAGTGTGTGTAGTATGATTACACAAGAAATATAAAATGATAGAAATAAAGATGCTAAGGAAATTTAGATGAAAATGAGATAGAGAGGTTTAGATCACTGAAGACATCTGATGAAATCTAAGCTTTCTCCAAGCAACCCTTCCACTTGTACCTACACACATAAGACCAAAGAGAAAGGTTGGGGGTTGTATAGGAGTTTTCCTCAGCCAAACCCCTGTATTAGTGGTCCCACCTCCATGGACAACCTTAGACAAGATAATAGAAATAGACATAAAGTGATAGAACGATAAATATGCTAACAAGTAATGATAATATGCTTAATGAAAAATCTTGAAGAGTTACCACTCCCAAGCACAGTAGCGGAGTAGATTGTTAGTGCAACGAGGAAGCAACAAGAGTCTCCAAGATGAAAATGACCTCTTTGAAATATATCTTCATGTTTGCAACAATGGAGTTCTCTCTGAAAGATGTGGAAGAGTTCTTTGAAAGATATGTATGAAGAAGAGATGGAGAATGTTGTGTATGCTCAAGAAGTGTTGTAGAATGTTGAAGAAAAATGAAAAAGAGAGAGAGAGAGAGAGTTGTGTGTCTTGCTTCCAAAAAGATCCAAATTCAATTCCTCAATCCTCAAGAAAGAGGGTATTTTGGTTCAAACAGCCTACCCAAGCGATTCCTAATGAGGGTGTAGGTTGGAAAAGATGTTACACTGCCAAAATGTAGTAGGTGTAATGTCCCAATGGCCACCTAAGTCACACATTTTCGCAAGATGTGGGGTCATCCCACAATAATGGGTTACACTTTTTGGCCAAACTTGACATTGAAATCAACATTTTCAGAAAAAACTTCACTTTCTGACACCTATAGTAGGTAAACTGTTAGAAATTTGAAAATGATGTAAACTAGTGATTTGTTAGATTTTATCTATAGATTTTAAATGTATTTTTTTTAAAATTGAAATTGAATTGTAATTTTTTTGTGTCTCCTTTGATAACTAGTTTTTAATAGTAAACATTTTTAAAAAGTGGTGTGTACTTCAGCTCACATAACTTTTTTTCTACAAAGGATAAAATTCCGATTCTTTTAAATTTAGGTTGGTAACAATAGTATCTAGTGCTTTCATTTTGTTTCATGATGTTTTGTTGAATATTTTCTTTTAATTAAGTTTTGAAGTCAAACCAATTACAATTTAGACATAGGTGCACTTCGGCTCGCATAACTTTTTTGGTATGTATTGAAATTCATTTTTCTTTTCTTTTTTTGGAACGAGGACATCCATACCTAGTGCGTATATATTTTTCAATTTTTTTTCTCAAATTTACTATTTTTCCACAATGATTTTTCACCGAACTTGATGTTCGGTGAAAAACCTATGTTTAGTAAAACTAAAAAATAAAATATAAAATATAAACAAAATATATTAAAAAATTTATAGTTGTTGGAAAGCACATTTCGATCACTATAGTCCTCCAACTTGGTTTATCAAGTTGACTCCATTTGCACCTCCTTCTGGGCTTTGATAGTAAAAAAAATGCATAAATTTTGAAATGGTGGAGGGGAAGGTGAAAAAAAGGGGTTTCTAACCCCCTTCATTAGGGTTCAAATGAAACCCCTATATGCAAGTGGGGGTTCATTAGAAGGGTGGGGGGGTTTCATTCGAACCCCCTTCATTAGAAGGGGTAAGCCATTGTAAATTTTTTGATGGGCATTTATGATTTTCTTCATGCAAAAAATTGTAACCCACTATTGTGGGTTTACCCCATGAGCATGGGATGTGGACATCACCACGATGCACACTAGTCCATGATAAAATTAGACTCCACAATTGAGGAACTGGGCATGTTAGGTAGCGAAATATGGTTTGGATTGAACAAGAGCATAATTATCTTAATTTATCTAAAGGGGAAGGCATATGAAATGTGAAATTGCGTAGGATGCAATTGTGTTCAAGAGAAAATGCAAGCTAAAGTAAAAAGAGGAGAGTGTTTTACCCAGGGTGAAAAGGGGAAGTAGAGACTTCTATCTACACAGGGTTGCCCCTAGGGAAGAGACCTGAGTTGATCTTGCATAAAATGATTAAGCTACATCACCACAAACATGTTAGGTGAAAAGCAAAAAATTGACATAAAAAATTATTATATAGACACAAGATAGTGTTGATATATATGGGTAGTGTTAGGAATTGCACGCAGAAAATATCAATTAAATGCAGATAAAGATTAAACAGAGGAATGAAAAATACACAAAAATAATAACAGCGAGAGACAATTTTAACATGGTTCACCCAAACTCGAGCTACATCCACCAACAAAGAGTCCAATATTATTATCCAAAAAATTATGTCGATTACAACCATCAATCCTTGCAAGTCAATACCGCTGCAAATGCTACAATACAATATCAACAAAAACCCTAACCCTTAGTCGTTTTATCAAGACTTATGTCAGTTACAAAATAGGGTTTTTTTATGTCGACCAAT
Source organism: Sequoia sempervirens (assembly GCA_007258455.2). Lineage (NCBI taxonomy): Eukaryota > Viridiplantae > Streptophyta > Pinopsida > Cupressales > Cupressaceae > Sequoia > Sequoia sempervirens. Next base: position 6,945 of record VDFB02021201.1, on the reverse strand, counting down.
AGAAGAATAACTCTCAACACCTTTATAAAATAATAAAATCTGTTTGAGCTACCCCTGGACCCAACAAGGGGTGCTGCCCCCAAACCCCCATTGAATAATTTTTTTTGGGGGGGGGAGGAACTGTGCCGATAAAAGTGTAGAAAATTTAACCTCCGAGTCTGATTAGGCTCCATATAACAAGTAGCAAGTTGTGTTATGCTAAGGACCATATGGAAATCCAATCGATCTGTGACTACTACAAATTGTGTTGTAGGACAACCGCAAAAAAGAGATAGACTTTCATAAAGAAAAAGTCCAGTGGGTTGCCCCCACGCTAGATGATGGATAAGATGGTTGGATGCAAACATATTTTGAAAACAAACATAAGATAAGAGATCTATAATATGAATATGATAGCCCCTCCCTTAGAATGGCTTCTGCTACACAAAGGATCACAAGTTATTCTAAGCAAAAGAAAGAGAGATGTTTCATTAAAACATAACAAGATGTATTCATGCATTGTTATTTGGCAATAGATAGTACATGAAACCCACAACATAAAAAAGAAACACATAAGAGAGACAAGGGGATCCTAGTATTTGGGGTCAGTATGATTCATATCAATAACATCTATGTATAACTATATATGAATTGTCATCATGCCCCCAAATATTTTAGACTATGAAGGAGCACATAAAGATAAAGCAAAAAATAAAAAATAAAAAATAAATGGGTCAACATGGAAGAAGGCCTAAATGCCCCCAACACTTTGCATTGTCCCCAAATGTCAAAATTCAAAGTATGACATAAAGAAGAATGATGATACAAATAGAGGAAATGTACAATAGATTGTTTCCCATGTATCCAATTACCTATGAGGGTATCTCAAGTCCTCCATGAGAGAGCACAAACATATACAAGCAAGTACGGGGGAACACAGGAAAACATGCAAACTCTAATCTAAAGAAATGATGGGTGCTGCTCTAGTCAATCATTTCTAGCAAGTCATCTTCCTCCCAATCTAGATCATAGGGGGAAGGAGGTTGAGGTCACAAAGGTACGGCGGCTAAGGTAGTACCAAGTGTCTCGACTGTAGCAAGGGCTAGAGAAGAAGCTGCTTCAATGTCTCCATCTACCAATTCTTGTGAGTCGAGTGTCAATGACTTTGTAAAATTAGTTGAAAGTGTTCGAATATCCTCCAGAGAGTCGAATATACACTTCTCTAAAGAGTGTGGTGACTCAACTATAGAATATGGAAGAATAGGAGCCTCAGTACGAACCTATGAAAGAGGAGCAGTGACAAACTCTGACAAAGAAGAAATTTCCTCAATGATAAGAATAGAAGAAGAAAGAGGAACTGAAGGAGTAGACTTCTTGTGGCAAGGTTTGGGGATGTGACTTTTCTCTATCTTTCACTTAGACAAAAGGATAGAGTGTTGAGAGGTAGGAGAAGTAGACAAGACCACACTAGACATGACCTTCGTATGAGGTATGTCTATGTGTTGCACCAGTGGATGAATATTAGGCAGAGAAGTGATAAGAGACGGTTCTAGAGAAGGCACACTGAATACCTAAACCCTTTTTGGGTGAGGTTCATCCACATCTTTTGAAGGGACCGAAAGTGAGACAAAAATAGGAGTGGAAACAAAAGAAGACTCGGGAACTGAAAAAGAAGACTTATCCTTGGTTTTTTGTGTAGCATCACATTCTCTCACCATTGCACGCCGATGATGCTTGTGCTCATGCACAAGTTAGTTCTGACAAAGATGGGTACTAGGAATATAAGACTAAGAAGATGTTGGGGAAGCCAGTGAAGCTGTCTTTGCAACCATTACCAACAAGAGGGACTAGAGAGGCCAGGGTGCAAGAACCTTAACTTCGACCATGGGCGCCTTTCCGCTTTGTGCCTTTTGGGAAGGAGGAGGAACAAGAGGGACCCTCAAGGGTCGAGATAGAGAAGATACACACAAAGGACCAATCAATGAAGATTGCTCACCCTTACCATACACAGTAGAGCGAGGGATGTCAGGAAAAATTGGAAGCTCAAAGACATGGGACTTCAACTTCAACAATGTAGGGGCCTTTCATTTTCTTGTGTTAGGCATAGTCGAAGGAATATAAGGCCCCATTGAAGGTTGTGAGCTCTTAGAAGGATAAGGAGGTCTACTTGGGGGAACATATTTATCCTCAACCCCTGATGAAGAAGGTCCAGAGGATGAAGCACACTATCGTGCAGGAGTAGAATGGAAAGGGATTGCAAAAGAGGAGGAAGGAGGTGGAACTAGATCAGATGGCAAGCCCCTGGTCTTATATTTATAATATTATTTGTGCAACAAATCACTATAGGTTAGCAGGGGTCCCACAACAGCAAGCCAAAAATGGTCAAGAGGAAAGCCCCCATGTGACACTAGTGGCTTGTTTCTAGTGTCTTAGATAGTTTACATAGCTCCCTCATGAGGAAGCTTTAGACACTTGTGGATAACAAAAGTGAATGCATTCATGGAAACTAGCCAAGGAATTCCTAGTTTTGCTCTAAATAAGTCAAGCTTTGGTATCACAACAAATGTTGCAGAGAGTTTTGGGTCCCATAAGGACAAGGAAAGAGAAAAACCATTGTGTGTACAAATGGTAGCCTTACACTCGTCATACCTCACCTTGTGTAGGTCATTAATGAAGAGCGTATCCCCTGTTATTATATTGAACATTGGTGATAACATTACCATTGACTTGCACAAGAATGTAGAGGGGAGAGTACTCTCCATGATAAGGCAAGTCATTAGGCGTAAAAGATATATCAAGAATCTTAACCTTCTGACTTGAAGGAGAGATTGGAGTGATGGATACCATGTTTACATATGTGAAGTCATCAAATGGGGCAAAAGAAGTGGAGATAAAGTTAGAAGAGTGAGGTGGAAAAGGATTTGTGTAGATCTGCAGCTGACAGTTGTCTTTAGCAATAGATTTGTTGGAGTTCTACTTCTTACTATAAGGAAAATGTTATCACTATCTATGCAATCCTGAATCACATGTCTCGGGTGCATACAACGTTCGGTGTCATGTCCAAGCACTCAATGGTATTGGAAAAAATTAGAATAATCATACCAATTAGGGTATGGTTTGTTGTCAATGAGCAATCTAATCTTTGAGAGGGTGATCAAATTATCTTTTAGTAACCTCTAAAGTGCACTTGAGTAAGAATTAGATAATTTCATGAAAACCTGATTATGTTGTGATCTGTGTACCATTTTCAGTTGTTATATTGGCTATTGCTTTATTTTTATTTGACCCTTCAAAAGAAGACGCAACTCCAAAATTATCAAGATGTGAGGATGAGGCTGAAGCCCCATACTAGGCTAACAGTTGTTGATAATATTGTAGCGTAGTATATAAATGAGAAAAATAAGGATATTTCATTAAGGAGACTCATTCCCTTAATGTTGGTAAGAGACTTCCCATGAACATTCTTTGAATGTCATGATCAAGCAGGGCATAGGGAATTTGCGAATAAATAGATTGGTAATGAGTGATAAAATCAGTTAGCTTCTCATCAAGGGTTGTTGCTTACAATGGAAGAGATCAACGATAGTGACCTTGGAGAAAATATTCTCTTGAAACCATTATAAGAACCGATTCATGAGTTTGTCAAAAGAAAAGATTAACTTATCAGGCAACGAGAAAAACCATTCCAATATGGTATCCTTAAGGGATCATGGGAATAATTTTGCCAGCAGATGGTCTTGATGTAAAAAGTCACTACACAAAATGGTAAAGGAATTAGCATGTGTCTATGGATCTTCCTTACCATTGGACTTATCGAATTTTGGTATCTTGATCCCTTGGAGCATGGGAGCATTCAGGATGTTCAAGGAAAGAGGATTGCAATGATAATATAGATTAAGGGTGGATTGTGTAGCAACATTAGTTAGATTAGCGAGTTGACATAGCATTTGACCCCTGTTTTGCAATAGAGTGTTCAGAATGGGATTAGATGGCAAGGGAGGCGAATTAGCCATTGTAGTAGAAACTTGCACTATGGGAGTTTGAAGTGTGGAGCTAGGTGGAGGGATTTTATACCCCAAAGGATTATGAGACACATTAACTCTAGGAGTAATGGGAGCACAAACACAATATTTGTGTTATTAGCAGAAGACATAAGATTTATAGTAGGATTAACATCTACCATGTGCACAAAAACCTCAAGCATTAGAATATTCAACTGGGTGCTAGTGACATCTGATTGGGCATCATGCGCTCAACTCAAGAATAACGTGTATGAAGGTACATGAGTTTCAACTATGTTTTTTAATGTGTAGAGTAACTCAAGGCCCATATGATTGGGATGAGCAATTCTCTCAAATTACTGACAATAGGGGCAGCTTGAGTAAACAGGTTTTTACAATTAAGAAAATCTTCAAAGTTCTTCAGGTTCTCCTCCAAAGACTAAACCTACTCAAAGGGGACACTAAGATTTGGTTTCCATAATCTATAGAAGGACCTTTGGGGAGAATTCCCACAAGACCCTCCCACATTCTGCCAAACCAAAAGGATCACCCACACTGCGTTCAGTCAAGCTTCAGTGTGGTGGCAACATTCATCCGTGAAGGCAGCTGAAGCCTTAACTCCAAGGTGATCCACAACAATGCACAACCTTAAGGCAAACTGTGATGATGAGAGAGAGAAGATACCAAGAGAAAAATGAAGGTTTCCTAAGATTCTGAATGCTTGAAAGATATTTCAGGTGCCATCTGCGTCGAGAAGTTCAATTAAAATGTAGAGTATGAAAAGTGAACTGCTATGAAAGAATCAAATGCTTTGAGGATCCAAATTTCAACCCTCCACTCGAGTAAGCCTTCGGGTAACTGCAACCTTCAAGCTTGCCTATTAATTAATTAAATGTATATTTTAAAGAGCACAAAAATTATCTAAACCTTTTAGACTTCAAAAACCAAAATTACCAGGCACAAAGGTCTTTTGGATAGTTCAAAAAGCTCCCTATCCAATACTAACATGCAATTGTAGGATGACAATGTGTCGTTTTAGTGTATTGTATGGACATAAAAGAAAAACTACCACAGGAAAACACAAAATATCTTGTACAAGATTTTGGACATGAAAGTGTGTAGTATGATTGCACAACAAATATAAAATGATAGAAATAAATATGTTAAGGAAATTTAGATGAAAATGAAAAAGAGAGATTCAGGAGATCACCGAAGACGTTTGATGAAATCTAAGCTTTCTCCAAGCAACCCTTCCACATGTACCTACACACATAACACCAAAGAGAAAATTTGGGGGATGTATAGGAGTTTTCCTCAGTCAGACCCTTGTATTGGTGTTCCCACCTCCATGAACAACCTTAGACAAGATAATAGAAATAAAGTGATAGATTCCCAGCATGGCGAGCAGTTTCAACACCCTGATTCCGAATCAATGCAATTTTTCGGTGCCAGTGGTAGTCATGATAGGGGTGGCTAGCCTAGGTCGTCCAATTTATAGGCATGTTTTCTATTGGTCAAGCAAACAAATGACATGGTGAATATTTCAATCTTGATTCAGCGCATAGACCACATTCTAGTGATAAATATTGGTGGATCTATCCATGATAGGGAGGAATTTTTAGAGGACCACACCTCATTTGCAAGTTCATGAAAACTTGGCCAAAGCTAAATGATCTTCATGAATTCAAAGTTTTGGGGAAAATTATGCATCAATCCATGCTCAAATATAAACTTATTATAAATAGTAACCTCATGTAATTGAAAGGTTGATTCACCATTTTCCTAACATTCTCTTACTTGTCAAACACCTTGCAAGAGAAAATGAAGTATCAACACTATAATTTAATCACTAGGGGTCGTGAGGCCCATAGACTATGAACACCATCTGAACTTCTTTGTGCTCACAAGCTTACTTAAATAATTTGCAACATTCATCAAAGTCTCTACCTTAACAAACTTCACCTTACAATCCTCAACCATTTCCCTAACAAAATGATATTGTACATCAATCTGCTTGGTTCTGGCATGAAATGTTTGGTTCTTAGTGTTGTTTGCAACTTTGAAAACTCAAAATTTTGAACCTTTTACCCACTATTTTGGTCTTGACATAAGAAGGTAGAATTGGTAGTATGTAACTATTATAGATATCTCACTTTCCCTCCCATAAGGCATTCTCCATGTTTCGAGAACCATGAAAGACAAATATTTGAAGAGATTGCAATCCCATCTTATCACCGTAGTTATACACCAATGTGTATCTCACAAATTGTGGCTTACCTAGTTTTACTTGTGACTAAGAGCTCATAAAAATTTTGTATGGATGATCCAATGGACAACTTTATTTCAAAGTTGGAGTTGGAAAATAGATTTGTACTGCTCAATTTAGAGAATATACAATGACTGGTGGCAACTTTTCACAGTCAGTCACTTGTAGAGAATAATGTGATTTTCAGATGTCTTAGCATCATCATCTTTAAAGGGAATTCTACATTGTTGAAGTCTTTGGTAAGATGATATCAAAAATTCTGTCTATGATCCTGAAAAGAATAATGTCTACTTATAGCTCAAGGCTTTCAGACACTCCATCTTTTCAAATAGTTGAACACAATAATGTGAGCTCTCCTCTATATGGATGGAAACAAATTAAATAAGCCACCAAAGCTTTAAGAAGTATTGATTTGGTTGATTTTGAACAAGTTGTCATGTCTACGATAATGCTTGAGTTGCAAAGTAAGGAGGTAAATTCATAAGCATTGTGGAAGGTGAATGCTTTGAGTTGCATTGAGAGAATGGTGATCATTAAGTAAGACAATCAGTTATGATATACTTCAGTAGAATTTATGTGGCCTCATATGATCAATTTGTTTAATGCACTTAAATATTCAAAGTCTAGATAATGCATATGTAATGAAGTGTATAATGAGGGTTTTGAAAATTGCAGACTTTGCTAAAGTTTATTATTGCA